>BFEA01000001.1:8633672-8644601 GCA_003427395.1 Chara braunii
CCAGCGGAGGCAGGAACCGGATGTGTGTGTGTGTGTGTGCTGTCTCTTATACACATCTAGATGTGTATAAGAGACAGCCTAGGACCTACCTGGCAGTGTTTGCCAAAAAAAAAAAAAAAAAAAAAACCAAAAAAAAAAAAAAAAAAAAAAAAAAAAAAAAAAAAAAAAAAAAAAAAAAAAGACAGAACAGATACTCCACTTGATCTTAGGGCTTCACTAGACACTCCTCAGCGCGTCCTCGGGCACCAAGGACGAATCCTCGAAAAATTCTTTGGTTTTTGAAAGCGTCTTTCCACCTGTCCTCGGAGAATCGCTCTGAGGACGAATCCTCGGGGCCCTCCCGCGGCCCATTTCATGAGATTATACACGGCCGCGGGGGGGTTGTCCGACCTCCGATTCAGGATGTCCGGCGAGGAGTCGTCGTGGTCCAGCAGGCGTACGGCGGCATCCCGTCATGGGCCCTGGAAATGAAAGTCGCGAACGCGGGAAACGCCCCGTTTGAAATCCGAAATTCTAAATCGCGGGCTGCGGGATGACGGGGAGGCAGTGCACAGACGGGTCCTGGACGGTGCAGTGCATGCCACGCAGGCTCCGCGACTGGTTCCAGATGCCCCTTGCGTACTTCAGTGCGACACACGGCCACAGTCTGTGATGTCGTCGACTCGGCAAACTGGAGAGGGTCAATCCTCGCGGCACGTGTCCACGCGTGGTGGTTCTGCACTTCGGCGGCGGCGGACGGACACTTCCATCGGGGAGAACATCGCTCAGCGGGGGTGGCGGAGCGCGAATTGCAGGCGTGTCAGCATTGTGGTCGCGTAGATGGTGGCAAGAGGTGGCGGGCATTCATTTTCCAGTACGAAGGGCCCGATGGAGGGTGGCGGCGATCTTCGTCGTGCCATGTTGTTGATGACGGAGAAGACAGAGGTCGCGGCGGCTGCGCTCGCCATGGTGATCCGCAGCCAAGTCGAGAGGGTGGCAGGGCGCATGAAGGTGGCGCTTTCATGGCGATGGCAAAGGCTTCTGGTGCAGAGGGTGGTAGACGCCCTAGTGTGGTGTGCTTCCTCGGGCGACGCCACATTGGTGGATGAAGCGGAGAACAGGAGGCACTTGGGATGATTTGCGGATGTGCAATGACACGGCTGACGACTACTTTCGGGAAAAGCTCTGCATGTCCAAGCGAGTTTTCATGGAGATCAGCGAAGCCCGTGCTCCACATCTACAACGACCGGTCACGTTCTACAGGGAGCAGCTGCAGACGGAGGAGATCGTCGCGTACGCGTTGTACAGGTGGGCTACCAGGGAGAGACATACGACACAGCACGTCGTCTTTCGGCATAGGGCGAGGTTCTTGACTTCTCGCCGTGCACGATGTCACATCTGCGCTGTTGAGGGTCTACGCAGACAAGATTTCCTGGTCTACGGGGGTGAGGAAACACGTCGTGCTCCAGGCGTTTTTGGAGAAGGGCTTTCCCAACTATCACGACACCGTCGACTGCATACACATCTACTTTGACAGACCGCCGAATGCCCCCAGCGAGAACTACTTCGACCACAAACACCGTTTCTCCGTCGTTGCGCAGGTCGTGGTCGACCTGGATCTGCGCGTTCTGGATGTGTTCGTTGGGTATCCCGGGAGCTGCCATGACATAAGGGTGATCCAACTGTCTAGTCTGTCGCGGCGCGCGAAACTTGAAGAGGGAACGTTGTTTCGTGGGCCGCCTGTCACTCTGTCGGGCGGGGTGAGGACAAACGGATACATCTTGGGTGACAACGGGTACCCTCCTTCTGAATGGGTACTGGTGCCATACGGCGGAATCAATCAGAATCCCCGACGAAGAAAGGTTCGACACGAAGCATTATGTCGCAAGATGGGTTGTCGAGAGGGCGTTCAGGCGGTTGAAGGGGATGTGGAGGCTCTTCCTGCAAACGCACAAGACCAACCTATACACTTTGTCGTAGCAGTTCATGGTCGTCTGCATTCTACACAACATTCTCTTGGATGCTGGTATCGAGTTCGACGAGAATCTGCTATGGGAGGTCGACGATAACGGGGTGCGGCGCCGAGTGGATCTAGGGATTCATCTTCCCCCACAACCAGTCAGCAATTCCACTTCCATGACCGAGGCGATTGCACTCCGGAACGCTCTAGAAGAGCAAATGAAGCACATGTAATCCGTGATACGACCTGTTTGTTTCTCACGATGAAAGTACCATGTTCATGTCCTATCCCACCGTTGTCGATCCAGAGCACTCGCTTCGTTGGCTTTCACACGTGGATGGTATTATGTCGTCCATCACCGTGTGTTGGACATTTTTTTCGTCGAGGACAGCTTGTTTGACCATCCTCGTAAGGACGACGGTAGTGGTGGATGCTTGTAGTGACAAGGACTTTCGTTGTTCCTCGTGTTGTAGTCGCGTCTTTTCTTTCCTGGTTTCACCATACCTCTCTTTTCTCCGTGTTTCCGGCGATTGCGGGGCTCGGGGTGGGGGAGTGGAGGCGGTGTTGTGGCGGGTGGCGGTGGTTAGGGTGGTGCGCAAGTCTGCCACGTTAGGTGGGGGAGGTACGCGGGCGGGAGCCCGGTGCGATGTTTATGTTCACGTGCTTCTCCATGTTTGCATGTGCTTAAAAAATTTTGGTTGCTCTGCACGAGCGCTTCTCGAAGCGCCGAATCCCTTTCTCAAGTACAGGAATGTGTTTTTCTTTTGGACTTGTGTGTGAGGTCGTCGTCTTGCGTCTGGCTGTGTCCTTTTTAACGACGGGTTTGTTTTATTGTCTCGTGTATGAAACTTCTGACATCTACCTCGTCTGCGCTTGTTTGCATTTCCAAATATAGATTATCATTGCATTGTTGTTCCACACGCGGCTTGCATGCAAAAAAAAAAAAAAAAAAAAAGTTCATCTCATGACATTTCGGTCCTTTTAGCAACAGCATCGCTATCGCACTTTTTGTTATGTTTGTTTTTTTTTCTGTGTATTTTTCATTTTCATTTATTCTTTTTGGGGTTATGTTTTGTCAGGCGGTGGCAATGTTAATGCATCCACGATTTGGGACACAACGTGATGGACACCATACGTGAGAATATGTGCACGACATTGAGATCAACAGAAAAATTCCCACGAGAAATGAAAGTTGAAAAAATATTCCATAAAAAAAAATCCTTCATATTTATAAATTATCATTCCAATGTTTGTCAAATTCTAAACTTTCCAATTTTATTTGATAAGTTTTCGTCTAAATATGAGTTTTCCCTTCCAACGACATCTATTTGTTCAAGATGGAATGAAAGTCTGGACGAGTTTATGAAATGTTTTAATTAAAATTTCATTCTACTACAACAAATATCTTCTAATTTAGATTGGATTAACCTATTTATGATTGAAAATCCTTATCTAGAATGACAGTCCAATTAAAATATTTCATGAACTCATCCAGACTTCCATTACATCTCTAGCATGCAATTCAAATAAGAAGGGATACCCCATTCTTGGAAGAAAAGTTCTCAAGTAAGACGAAAAATTTTAAAATTGGAATGACATTTTTAAAGATGGAATGAGAATTTAAAATTTAAAACGTACTATTACTATAAAATGAATATTTAATTCTGGGAAATTTTTCTGTTGATGGCCTATCATCCGTAGTCGGCACGAGAATCCCACATAGAAGATAATAAAAGCACTAATACGTGAACAACTATTGCCACACAAATCGAAGTCCTCAACACACACATTCCTTAATGAAATCCATATATTCGCATTGCATACTCAAAAAAGTAAAACTGAGTTTTTCATGCTACTCAGCCTTCCGCGGCGCACAACTATGATCCTCTCTCTCTCTCTCTCTCTATTTGACGATATATATATATATATATATATATATATATATATATATATTATTGTAGATTTATTCACGTACTTCAATGTATCTGTTTTTATTCGTTTTAAATAGGTATGTGAAGAAACTTTAGGATGATTTTATTCTTGTTTATATATATATATATATATATATATATATATGACGATATATATATATATATATATATATATCTGTGTGTGTGTGTGCATGCGGACGTGGGGTACACTGCGATCGCAAACGGTTTTGTGGTGCGCATGCACCTCCCCCGCGCTCCGAACTTGACAACAAATATAAAAAAAGTAAACTAAACAAGGCTACTGCGTTGCGCTGTGTCTGCGTGACGACCCCATTCGCAAGGTCACTATCAGTCGAAGCATCTGCCGAACCATATGCACGGCTTGCCCTGCCAAACCGCCGACATCGCTACACGCCCTGCGCACGTGTCAGTGGGTGCGCATGCAGAGAACCATCTAAGCGGCACATTTTACAACCCGTGCACGTGGATAGTGACACTGTCACTAATCAAAACCAACACACACTCGTCCGCAACACCTGCGTACGCCCTGCCACCTCGTTTGGAGATCAAAATGCCACCCCATGGAGGACGACCACCCCGGCTGATTGACCTTCCAAATAAACACACGTGTCACTTGCCGTCACCGCCATCTTCATCCGCTGGAGGACCGTTGTCTATCCAGTCGTGTTTTGCAGCTTCAGCTCCATTCTTCAGAGTGGCGTTGTGATCGCACACCAACCTGCAGTCAACCCATTTTGGGATGCAATGTGGGTACTCTCCCAGCGTGAGGTGGGGTGTCCCGAGGTGATCCAACACGAGGTTGGTGCTGTCGACGATGTGTCGCCTCCAGTTGAAGATGTACGACCCCGCCGCTATGAGAGTGGGTGTCGTGGTCAGTGATGCGTGCAATCCCGCATCATAATGCGAATGATCGTCATCGCCACCCATGCGCATTATCCACATGCACACACTCAACAAAACCCTCAGACAATCCGCAAGCCGCGTTAACCTCTCTTGTTTCAAACGGCCGCCGTTTCCCCATTGTCCGCACCAAAGCGCATCTGTCCAGCACCCCACCACGCGAAGAATTGTCGCCCTCTGTTGCGGCGCCATGTCATCATATTCAGGTTTGTCCACAATTTTCACCCCCTCGAACCACAGAGGCATATCCATCTTCATATGCAGCATGTAGTAAACGAGGGTTGGGGAAACCACTCTCGACCATTCCAACCCCTTCCAAACAGCTCGTGCGACGTCGGTAGCATAGTCGACAGTGATGTACGACTCTGCACGAGCGAAGTCATTCGACCTCGATGACGATTTGAAGATCCACCTGTGAATGGTGCGCAGTACCAGTTTCTCCACGATGCGTACTTTGCACAAAGTCGGTTCACGCTGCGCCGGATCGTCGATCTTGAAGCGTGGCACATCGTTCGGCGGCATGATGAGCATGGACGGTGGTTCAGCTCCTGCGTCTCCGTTGGCGATGGCGACGAAGTAGTCGGCGCAGTCGCCAATTGCCTCCCTCGACGGTTTTCCGGGGCCTTGACCCCAAAAAGCGTGGCAATCAACCCACAACATTAACCTCTCCTCCTGATTAACCTCCTCTACAGTTCTCTTCCACGTGCTGGCAAGGGGTCATTCGTCGTTATCATCGTCTTCCCGTCGTCCATCTCTTTTACCATCTTTCCGGCGCACGTCATCGACTCTCCCCTCTACCACACCTTTCGCGACTCTGCTTGCAGAAGTGTGATGATCTCCCGCCGCCGTCCGACTTCCGCCTGTGTCCACTTTCTTTTGCAGGGGCGGTGTTATCACCGCGCTTGAACCCCCCGCCTGTTGCGCGGGGAGTGCCGACATGGCTGGACTGCCCCGATCACTGCCTTGTCAAGTCGACCGCCCCCAGCGACTGGGGCGATCGGTGCACAAACTTTGCTTGTCGTCGCCTCACCCACCCCCGCAGCTTGCCTCTGTACGCGTGCCTCAGCGATGACAATCCCTTGCGCCTTGTGTGTCCTATGCGATGCTTGGGTGGCACCACCAACGGCGGCTTGTCTGATAGTAGCGAGTTGATCCCTCAACACTCCGTCCCGCCCAAAACCAAATCGCTGGCTCCCCGACATCCTTGCGCGTCCACCACCGCAACTTCCTCTGATTGGAAGTTGTCATCATTCTCCAAGTTCGCCTCATCAACGCGCAACCTTTTCGACTTGGGCACGTGGCCTCGACCTTTTTGGCCTCCCCCCCGTCGCTAGGACCTCCATCTCTCCTGCCCTTTCCTGTCGCGCCCCGCGGTGCCATGTGGATACAACTTCAGTCCCCCTGCCACGTGGCCGATGAAGGCATGCTGCGGTGTGAGGCGGACATGCACAAAGGGCACGTGAACGTCGACGTTCATCGGCTGACGGAAAGGAAGGATGTGAACGGCTCGTGTGACGAGGCACTGGCCACAGAGGAGGTTATATGACGGCGACCAGAAAGGTCCACCAGAAAGTGAGAGCCGACGACGTGGAGGCGCGGAGCGTCGAACGGGATGCGGAGGCGTACGGCGAGAGGGCAGTGGACAAGAGGCACCTCTAAAGCCGTGGCAATGGAAAAATTGCGGTACAGAATGGCGCCCAGACCGTCCTTCTGTATCGTGCGCTGTCTCTCACCACACCATGGATGCGCCTCGCCGTACTTGAAGCCCGCCCCTTAGTTGACCGTGCGCAGACCATTTTTTTCGGGCCCAATGGAGGTCATCCTTCCATTGGTCCGACATTGAATGTCGACGCGCAAGAGGACCCCATCGGAGCTCGAAAGGGCCTGCCACTTACCCCTGCACTGCCACCCCCGAAAACACCCAGCGCCCATATCAACCCCCCCCCCCCCCCCCCCCCCCCCCCCCCCCCCCCCCCCCCCCAGGTCCCGCGAGGAGCAACCCCCCCCCCGCCCCCATGTGACTTCATGAATCGCCACAAATTGAACAAAATCGGAGCGACTTCGAACCGACCACGCTTCAACGATTCAGGATTGCAATAAACAATACAAGGACTGAAGACTCAGAAGAAAAACAAATGAAAAGAAAGCTACAAAAAAAAAAAAAAAACCCTAAAAAAATCAACAAAAAAACCGTTTGTGGAAATTGTGGTCCATTCACGCAACACATTCTGAGACCGTTGGCTATCTCCTCCAAAACGAAGATCGAATTCGACGCAAAACAAAAACAAACCGACAATAAGCATTTCACATCATGCAACGTGTTCATCGGTCCATGATTGCAACACTACTCGGCGAAAACAATCCACATTGATAGCCCTGAAGAAAGGTCGACATCATTGCCTCTCTTCTAACAGCACGTTGGACAATCACAACACTAATCGGCCACAACAATCGAGATTGGAAAACGCGACTTGCACCAACAACGGATGCGCCGCAGGGCACGGCAACAACACCGAAGGCCGCCCCGTGGGGCACGCGAGAAATGAATACTTGAAACATTAATCAAACAATACCTATATCAAACAATACGACGGGCAAGAACGACCCCTCCTGTGTCTACACTACCTCCACTGCGGCACACCGCATCACGCAAGACAACGGTAATGACGTTGCTCCCGAAACGCACACATGGCGATCTCGCCAATCTCGGAAACGCCTGGCCAAAAGACGTTAAGATCGCTCATGGATCACTTTCGACATCTCCAAAAGGGCGTTGCACATCATCAGGTTCGCCTGGTCGACCTTCTCTTACTGCTCCTTCTGCACCTCCACCTCTCGCTCGAGAATGTCGCATTGCCTCGTCAGAACTGAACACTGCCTCTTGCTCGTACTGTCCACCGTCGTCGCCATCAGCTTCCCGTGCTTATCTTGGTTATCCATGACATCAATGATCGCATCGAAGGTCCGTTGTTTGACATTCTTCCTTTTGCCGCCCCCACCTGCACTACCACCGCTGATCGAATCCCTCGTCGATCCTTGATCATCATCCTGTATGTCCCCACATCACTCGCTAGCCACGGATTCGTTCTGGCTGCCACCTGTTCCAGGCATCTGAACCCCTCCAGCCGCACCCTTGTCTGCGAGATTTGTCGGGTGAATAGTGTGATCAGCCTTCGGCATCGCGTTCATCTTGAAATACACACGCTCATCCGCCTGAAAGTCGAACCCTTTCTCCTTCCCCTCCACCGGCGTTAGTGTGAAGAAATTTTGCTTCCCGGATTGTCCCATGAATCTATGCACGGATTTGAATTGTTGGTTCATCTCGAAATACACACGCTCATCCGTCTGAAAGTCCTCTTTTTTCTCGCATTCCTCGACCTTCGTAGTAGTCAGCCCCGTCTTCATGAGCCTCTTCTCAACGTCATTCCACTTCCGTGTCCTCAACTTCATCCATCCATAGTTGTGCCCCAGCCCGACGAGATGCAAATCCTGGTCTCTTTTTGCCCGAACCAGAGCGATCATATGATCGACGGTCCAAAAATCCCTGCTTTTCCCTCAGTCGCCTGTGGACGTGTCATCCACACGCTTCTTGCCTTTCCGCCCCGCACGCGGTTCCGTCGACTTGTTCGTGCCCCGAGTACCTCCCCACTTTCTCCCAAGCGAACGAATCTCCATCTCGCCGTCATCGTCCTCCCCGTTGTCATTGTCGTCGTCGTCTGCTGTGCAATCATCGCCCCCCACGCCATCGCAGTTCAGGAGCATATCATGGCCCCCGACATTCATCTTCGCCACCCTCTCATTATGCTAGACGGGATGGACTGACGAGATTGTCGCCGATGATTGTTCAAAACCTGTCGACCCATAACCTCTGTTGCTGACCAATCATCGTCGTCATGATGCCCCGGCCGTTGATGCATCAGTAGGTGTCGTCGATCGGCGGCCGCCAATCCCATTGTCCTCGTCCTCGAAGCGGCCACATCAGCATTCCTCCTCGATCCGGGCTTTAGCGAAACAAGTCCGCGCTCGTTGCCCAACTCACAATAACACCCACCTCGCTCGCCCGAAAGCCCCCCTGTCGTCGCCGAAGGCCGTGTGCGGTTGCTGCCCTAAGCTGGGTTGACGATAACGGTGTGCGTCACATCCTAACCACTACCAGACCTCAGACCGAAGCTCAGATCGACAAGTGCTGCGTCATAGCCGGCCAGGGTCCACCCTTCCGGAAGATCAGTGTACGTCGGTGTCGGTGGTTGTTTGAACAGCTGGCTCCCCATCCAATCCTGCGTCCAGTCGCTGCCCAGGGGAACCGTTGAGGATCGAGGGTCATCGGCGTCGCCATCACTCGGAGGCAACGGAATCTCGTGGGACGGGAGGTGGATGTACAGAGTTGGGTCATACGTCCGCCTGCCACCTTCCACACCGGTGCGAAGCAGACGTGAAGACCCCCCTGCCACTGCTGACGGCGTGGTCTTCTTCTGAAGGTTGTCCATCTTCCTCGCCTTCGTCGACGATCGTGGCGTCGCTTTCCGTCCACGAACGAAGACGACAACGACAAGCAGCAACAAAGGCAGCCTGCGGTACAGGTCAGCCATGGACGACAAGGCAGCGGATACGGTACACGCACTTCTGCTGTGGCATTGGAGGCGAGTGGCGACAACGCTGACACAGTACTGGAGGAAGAAGCCAACGACGCAGAATTCTGCAATGGGGGACCGGGGGCGGACGGCTACAAAATTCATACATTCGACCGTTGGGGAGCCCCCCCGAACGCCAAAACCCCTCCAGCACCCGACCGAAGACGCCCGATGCTCGTCATGGCCCCACCGACGGACCGCCCGAAGAACCAACAGGGCCGTCCCACGAATCCTCGGTAACAGTAAACAGAGGCCGCCGTTGCAGGACGTTATTGATGACGACGGCCCACAATGTCCGTCTTCCGCTCCGTGGACCAGAAATGGACCACCTTCGCCCTTCAATTTTCCTTCTGGAGTCGACGCCGTCAGCCCGTGAATTGTGGATCCTCGGGCTTCAACGGACCTCACGCGTCCTTTGGAACCGAGGACGATTTGTCTGGGAAATCCTCGGAGCCCGAGGGTTTGTCCTCTGAGTGTTTTCACTTTTGTTTTCCGAAAATCGACTCCGAGGACAGATCAAACGACGATGAAATCCTTGGAGCGGCATCCCCAAGGAGTGTCTAACGACGCCCTTACTAAGGGCCTCACCACCGTCAAAACGCAAAAAAAAACGAGTGCATCTCCACACAAAGAGTGGCAAAATGCATCCATTACTAAAAATAGCGAAGGATGCATCTTACCTCTTTCTGAGGAAGATGCATGCGGTCTTTTCTCACTTCAACTGTCGTGTGGCGAAGCCCTTGGCGAAAAGGCCGAGGAAGGTGGTCCGTGCATTTCTGCTGTTGTCGGAAAGAGCGTCCGGAGTTTCTGCAGGGGCCGTGCATTTGGCGTCGGAAGCCGGGTCCGAAAATCCACTCATCCTTTAACACTCTTAAAGAGTGTAAAGGGTCTCGCGTGACGCTCCCACGGAGACCTGCTTCCCAGTGTTGGGAAAGGCGACGGGGCAAGGGGCGGGCCCACGGGACACTTGTGTCCTTTTTTTATCTTTTTTTGTCGTTTTGTGGGCTCGCTCTCGTCTTTTCTTTTTGGACTCAGGGCCTCGCTGCTCTACTCACAAGACTGAATTTACCGCTGGAGTACGGAGAAATACGTTGCTTATCGTTTTTTGTCGTTTTGTGGGCCCACTCGCGTCGTTTCGTTTTGGATTTAGGGCCTCGCTGCACTGCTCACGAAACCGAATCTACCTCTAGAGTACGGATTTTGTCGTTTTGTGGGCCAGCTCGCATCGTTTCTTTTTGGACCTAGGGCCTCGCTGCACTACTCACAAGACTGAATCTACCGATAGAGTGCGGAGAAATACATTGCCATCTTTTGTCTTTTGCGCACGTAGATGCACGGCCCGCGCGTTTGTTTTTCTGCGTCATGAAAGGGCGGTGGGGACGAACGGGATGAGTCAGAGGGGGTGCGGGGAGGTGGGGACCAGGGCAGTGGACGGGGGGGAGGGGCAACACGAGGAGCAAAAGAGGGACCAGCGGAGGCAGGAACCGGATGTGTGTGTGTGTGTGTG
>BFEA01000001.1:8652139-8674712 GCA_003427395.1 Chara braunii
AAAAAAAAAAAAAAAAAAAAAAAAATTCCAGACGGCCAACCGTGTAGAAACGCCCCGTCAGCCATTTCGGCAATCTCTTTTCATAACCAGTGGGGTCCTAAAATGCTGTCCAGAATGACTTTCCATACCCTTTCCCACACCGGTAGGGGGTCAAAAAGGATCCCCCGCCAATTCTTTTCCACGAAGCTCCACGAAAGCGGCGAAGTTGGGTCCACCCCATAGAATCATGGCGCTATCACTGCTTCAGTGCTTCCTCCCCACAACTCCTTGATGACAGACCATCAAGGAAAGAACTCAACCCCTCTACTCGACAAAAAGGTCCCCTACTCCATAAAAATTTCCCCACCGTTCTGTCTGCACAAACGCAGATTCTCCATCCACCTTTCAGCACCATCAGCGTTATCCCAGTCGAAGTACCTTCTTCCTCTACGACGAGTCCTCCCATGTGATCCCCCGAATGGAGCGTTGTTTTTTTTTCCCCTCAATACCGGGTCCATGTCCCACTTGTCGAGATTGGTTTCAAGTATACACGAAACATGAACTACAAAAAAAAAAACAAAAAAAAACACATGAACTAAACCCCCGGTAGTGGGACATGGCCCCCGGTCATAGTACCTTCTTTACGACGACTATTACTCCGACTGCATTCCCCTGAATATGCAGTGCTGTCCGTTTTCCCCTCGATCAGTAGTTTTTCTCCCCACACCTCCGTCCCCCATTGTATCGGAAGAATGACTACGCGTGTTCACCCGGCTATTAGGGTCAGATCCCACTACCCTGCATTATTCATTTTTCACCCTCGATTACGAAGATCAACGGTCAGAAATGAACAATAGGGGCTCGTGGGATCTGGCCCTTATACTACTAGTAATAATGATTTACTAGTCCTTCGGGACATCCGTTAAAATTGGAACGATACAGAGAAGATTACCATGGCCCCTGCGCAAGGATGACACGCATAAATCGAGAAATAATGATTTACTACCTATTTACAATTTTACACTGAAAGCTAACCGAAATACGACACCTATAATGGCGGTACGTTGTATTCGGGTCCAATGATAGGACGAGTTGCTGTTCTCCCCACCACCTCCCTCATCCACACGGCCCCGTCATTATAGCTGTATTTGCTGCAACTTCCAGTCCAGATACACAGCTATTATACTGATAATGATTTACTACCTATTTACTCTGAAAGTTCACCGAAATACAACAGCTATGATGGAAGTACGTTGTATTCGGGTCCATTCGTAGGACGGAGTTGTTGTTTCTCCCCACCACCTCCCTCATCCACACGGCCCGGTCATTATAGCTGTATTTGCTGCAACTTCCAGTCCAGATACACAGTTACCGAGCACTCTTCTGGTGAAGACGGGAAAGACATCTCGCGTATGGCGATTGCACTGTTCCTGGCCGCGACGACTTCGTCGTTTTTTCTCCAACCGAAATCGATCGTCAGGGCTTACCGAGGGCTAGGTCCCACTTACACCAATTAAGAGATGTTCACCGTAGATAGCAAAGATCGACGGGCAGATTCTCCTAATCCGTGCAAGTTGGGACCTTACCTTACCCCGGGTTCCCGCCAATAGCCACCCTCACCGATTTCGGTTGAAAAAAAAAAAAAAAAGACCCCAAAACTGCGCCCAGGAAATGCCGAAAAATGCGTAAAAAAAAACACAACGCCGAAACTGCGCCCAGGAAATGCCGAAAAATGCGTAAAAATTTGACAAGAAGCGACATACACGCCATCATAGACGACATCAATGGTGGTCACGCATACTCGTCGACATGAGCAACGCAATCCAAAGAACATAAAAACAAGAAACACCAAAAACCACTCGCCGACAAGCACACGCCCCTGAAAGCCAGACACGATCATCAATCATTCTCTAATTTTTACAGTTGCCACGCACAACTCGCCATCCACTCGCTGAAAATCGACACAAGGATCTCTATACATGTAATGAGCATGCTCACGACAACCGACCATCCGAGATAAACTTTCATAGCCTTCGATAGGAGCTCCCTACCTCATTCCTGCTGCTTCTCCACCCACAGTACACTATTTTTCTTTTCCGCCTCTCTCGACGCATTCTTAGGCCTCGCCGTGATTCTCATAACCCCTTCCAAACTCCTCTCTACTTCTCCTTCTCTCCCCTTCAGTCTCTACTTCGGCGGCGGAGCAAAAGCCGTGATCGAGGACCGTACGGGAACCGTCTGACCACCTTCCTAATTCAATGGATGTTTAAAGAGGCGCTGAATCCGCCGCTGATCTCAGTTGTGTAAACCACTAATCACGTCCGTTCATATACTGTAAGACTCAAACATAATCGGACAGGAAGCCCAAAGAAGCCGCCGCACCATAGCGCATCCCATCCCTGCCGTCGTAATACGCTGTTCTGAGCCTAGACACCTACCAGCACCGCGTGCGGTCTCTGAATCACATTTCTATAATTGCCCTCCGACAGACGAGGGTCAAAAGTTAAACTAGCACTACCGATAGCCAAAAAAACGAATACCAAAAGCTCCAAATAACGAGTATCATAGGGCGCAGGACCACGCAAAGGACGCTCCCTCCCGTTTCGCTGCGCGCCATCGTAAGGGTCGACCACGTGCAAACCGAAATACATACAATGACCGAGAGAATGATGCGCACATGATCTGAAGCTGTTGCGTGAAAAACGAATACATACAATGACCAAGAAAACGATCCGCAGATGATCTGAAGCTGTTCCATGAAAAACCGACCCACCTCCTCCCTCTCTTAGATATCGCCCGTTCAAACTAGTGTGTGTCCTCTACACTCCTGCCTGGCTTCATCATATTCCTACACGCATGATCACAATGAAGAGGAGAGCGATCAGCAAAGATCCGAGGTTGTCGGAAATACGACACCTGTCCGGGGACGTCGTTACCTCGAGCACCGGACGTGAAAACAGACAGCCGAGAACTGCAAGCTGACGTGTCAAGCTGACGTGTAAATAGAAACACGCTGGTCGCGACGACGCCCACCTCTCTACCTTCCTTCTCTATCATCTCGAGCATACAGTTCTGTCCGAAGATCCCCGAGCCCTAAAAAAATAAGGACTCCTTGGGTGCTTCGCTATACGCGGACAGCATCATAACAAAACGCACTCCCAACTGGACATTACACCGACACCAGCGTCGCCAGCACTACACCCAGGGATCGGTAAGACTATCCTGCACACAAGTAGTCGGGACGCAAGGCCGAAAAAGGAAACCGCGAAGGGTAGGAAACCCACCGTTTGAAGTGCTACTGGAAGCGGGGCTTGTATACGAATGACTTAGGCGCACTGGGCTCGTACTTGGGAGCCTCCTTTCCTCCAAGCTTGGCCATGGCTAGTTTGAACGAGTGATCCAGGTCGTTTATGAGGTCGCCGACGAACTCGATCCCGACACCCAGCCGGACGAGATCGTCAGGCAAACCCCTGGCCTCTCGCACGGGCTTCGGAACCGCGGCGTGCGACATGAAGCACGGCAAGCTGATGAGCGAGCCCACGCTGCCGAAGCTCACCGTCTTCTGGAAGACCTCAGTGCCGTCCGCCACCAGCTTCGACATCTCCACGTCTCCCGTGGTGAAGCAGAGCACCGATCCCGGCCCGGAGCACTGCTTGAAATGGAGATCCCTGTCTGGGAAGCCGGGCAGGCCCAGATAGAGCACCTTCTTCACAAGCGGATGCTTCACCAGCCACTCCGCGATGGCCTGCGCGTTCTCCTGGGCCTTCTCTACTCGCAAAGACAATGTCTGCATGCCCCTCAAGATCATGAAGCTGTCGAACGGGCTCAGACACGCGCCCTCCGCGGACTGGAGGAAGTGGATGTCCTTGGCGAGCTGCTCGCCCCTGACCGCCAGGAAGCCGCCCATCACGTCGCTGTGCCCGGACATGAACTTCGTCAGCGACTCCATCACGATGTCCGCGCCGTGATCCAACGGCCTCGACAGCGCCGACGACATGATGCTGTTGTCCACCACGACCAGCGCGCCGGTCCTGTGCGCGATCTCCGAGATGGCGGCGATGTCCGTGATCTGCAGCAGAGGGTTCGTCGCGATCTCCAGGAACACGAGCTTCGTCTTCGGCGTCACAGCCGCGCGAATCTCGTTCAGATTGCTGGTGTTGGCGCGCTTCACCGTCACGCCCCACCGGGTGACGAGGCTGGTGAGCAGCCTGTCGGTCCCGCCGTAGATGTCGTCATCCGCCACGATCTCGTCGCCGACCTCCACCATCTGCATCACCGTCGTCAGAGCCGCCATTCCCGTCGAGAAGCAAAACGCGCGGTCCGCGTCGTGAAGCCGAGCAATGTGCTTCTCCAGCGTCGATCTCGTCGGGTTGTCGAACCGCGAATACAGAAACGAACCAGCCTTCGTCACGGAGGGAAGCTTGAAAGTGGCCGTCAGGTAAATGGGAGCGTTCTTCGCACCGTACGGATCGTTCTCGTCCTGGAAATGGAGAGCGCGCGTCGCGAACGCCAACCCATGATGGTCATATTTCGAGCCCGTAGCCTTCACTCCGTTAGCGCCAGGTTCAGCCATAGCCACTGCCCTCGATCACGCCAACAACACAAAATCGCGTACAAACCTACCGGCGGTGCAACGTCGACTACTCCTGCAAATCTCAATAATAAACAACTCTCACTGCCTGCGCTCCGGCTCCTCACTCTGTTCCGCAGCGTCGCAGGAGTGATAGGGAAGAAACACGTCTCCGTGGTGATGGCCGCCGCGCACAGGAAGCCAGGAGTTCTTACGAACGTGCAATGGCTGACATTCCACACATCCGCAGCCGCGATGATATATCAGCGCGCGAGCGCACAATTCCAGAAGCGCTTCGGTGCGCAGAATGCCAAGTAGCACCGATGTGTCAGGAGAGCGAGACGGAAGAGATAGACCATGGGCAGTGCTCGAGCGGCGGCGCCAGCTAACTTACTGATTACACCGATGGCCCGCGACGAGGGACGTGCTAACTCTGGGCGGGCATCTGCCTGCTCTTTGTGGGCGTTCGCGTTCGAGGCAGCGCCTGCCTCAAGAGGAAGGAATGCGCAACTCCTGTCCCAGCGAACAAGGGCGTCCCTCCAATACTCAGCAAAATGTGCAAAACGAGGATGAATCTCACCCTAGTACATGGGAAGATAACCCCGGCATACTGTTCGTCTGTTGTCCACGTGGAGTAGCAGAGCAAGACCCCACGTGCTTTCTGAGAACACGCCCCAGAGTACTGCTACCTAGCAGCGCAGAAGCGACAAATGACCTCGCTCCGCTACCCGCCAATTGCGTGGAATTGCCAGCTCATCTTCCCTAGCAGGTGAAAAGTAGGCCCAGATCCATTCGGACTGACCGAACATGTCCTCGTTCTGTCCGTTTCAAATGGAACCAGGCCCCAGTCCGGAGGGCTCTTGGTGAGTGGTGCGGCGAGGCCGCTTGTGTCCTTCCTCTGGGCGCAGTGGGCGGTATCAGCCTTTCGAAACCATGCATTCTCCGAAATTTGTTCGAGGGAATTCAAAAGTTGTAGCTTCGGGAACCAGGGGCTAGGTCCCACTGACACGAATTAAGAGATGTTGACCGTAGATAGCACAGATCAACGGTCAGAATCTCGTAATCCGTGCAAGTGGTACCTTGCCCCAGGGCACTCGGTTCCCAAGGTAGTAGTAGCTTTACGCCGCAGTAGGCACGCTGTGGGAGGTGGGTGGTAGAGTGGCAATGGTGCCGCAGGAACGCGAGTTCCAAGCTGCCGAAAATAGGCCTGTCTCTTATACACATCTAGATGTGTATAAGAGACAGGGGTGGTAGAGTGGCAATGGTGCCGCAGGAACGCGAGTTCCAAGCTGCCGAAAATAGGCTGCTGTGTGGGCTGCTGGTAGGCCTGCATTAGGTTCCCATAATTGCGTACATTGACCCGTTTTTTTTTTTTTTTTTTTTTTTTTTTGGAAAGTTGTCAATATATTGCAAAAACCAGGGACGAGGCCGGGGACCTCACAATTCAACCCGGTGTTATCCTGGCAGCCTCAGCCAGTTCAGCTTATCGTATAGCCCACTTGCTGGAAACCGGGTCCAGCGTCCCTGTTAAATCTCATTGCTTTCCAAAAAGGCCTAAAATTTGGAACTCAGAAAAAGTAACAGAGCTCAGCAGAATAGAGGTTGGGCGTCCCATACCAACTCCGGGAGCAACCAATCAGTGAAAGGCTTAAGGCTTGAACCCTGAAAACTTCCCTGATGACTACCGGTACTAAGTTATACCGTGGCTGATTAAAAAAACTGATAAAAAACAACTAATTTGAGACACAAAAAAACAAAGAAATCCAAAACTAAAATATGACAAACATGCTAAAAAAGGATAGCACCTAGTGAGAGGGTCTAAAATCGACCAAATCCCGTCGGTGAGGTTTCTCAAGAGACTGTCGTCAATCGTTTTGACTTGTAAGCCAAGGCGAGAGAGTCATTGTTCCGTCTGGTCTGACAGATGCCCACTTCCTCTCTGATCCCCAGGTCTTCATGAACCAGGTCAGATTCCTTGAACGTGAAGTTCGGTGCTGGGTCCAGTCTGCCATAATAGATAACCGGAGCTTGTTTCTGAGCGTCGCTTTCTGTTGCGGAACCGAGAGGGTTTCTCCTTTGAAAACCTTTGCGTTCCTTGCTGTCCATATAACTTCCAGGAGCGCCCCTCTACAGCAGAGGGCAACATAGCCAATTCCTGCTTGGAAAGTTAGGCTCGGTTGGAGGAGGCCTGTCAGCCACCAAGAGTCCGTCCATGGCAGGACATCTCCTCCTACTTGCGCCCAGTATTTCTTCCACCATTCCAACAGCTCATCGACTAACGGGCAGTATAACCATATGTGAGCCTGGTTTTCCCACCCCCAGTTAAAGCGTTGACAGATTGTAGAGATGTCCATTCCTTTCGTCGAGAGCCACACCGCTGAGGCTGTAATCAGAAGCGATTGAAGCCAGATAATAGCTGCTTGTTTTTGAGCTGGCATATTCTTCAGGGCCGACCACAGTGTTATTAATTTATTCTCGGTGACATCTTGAAGCTGGTGGTTGCCAGCCCTTCTTAAGGCTAGAGATACTGGGTTGACTGCTGACTGTGTTCGTTGAGTAGCCACACCAATCTTAGTCTTGTAGTGACAGAGAGGCGTAAAGGAATGTTCTGAGGTAAGCCCCTTCCATCCGAAGAGCACTGGCTCTACTCTGTAAGAATCTGCGTTGCGCCCCAGCCAAGCTACCGCTTTCCCTTTCCCATCCTCTTGGAGGAGTACCCGTACTTCTTCCAGTCCCAGGGTGCTAGGAGTCACTTGTTCTCCTGTCTCATGTAGGAAGCCGCTGGAATGGCTAATAGAGGGAAGGGTCCAGGATTGCACCCTGATGCCCGAGTTCAAATCCGGGCCGACCACTCTCCATATCTCATTGCTGTGTGTCAGAGACCTTAGCCAAGTGCCCTGTGCATTCTCTGAGTCGCTTTGAAGAAGATAGGTCCATGACTGTGGGATTGCCTCCAGGAGCAACTCGTAGGAAGTTGAAACATTGTGAAGCCTTGGAAGCAGCCTCCTCAAGGTGCCTTCTTCAATCCAATCAGAATTGTTAGAGCCCCAGATATCTTGGATCTGCATGACTCCTCTTTTGATCCAGGACCGACCAAAGTTAGAGTCTCTTCCCTTCGCTGAAAACGGGGACCCGTTTCGCTGCAAAATGTGGGGATTATCAAACAAGAGTTGGTTCAAACATTCTGTTTTGGTGGCAGGGCGTCTCCATTCCGTAGGCTTAACCTTATTCCAAGCGAATAGGATGCTACGTCAAATTTTAGAATGCAGGCGGCACTGCGTAAATGAAGGCATCATCAAGCAAAGCCACACCTTTGAAGGGTCGTCCAACCCCCATTCGCTCGCCAGAATATGCTCAGCCAGTCTCATCCACAGAGTGCTGTCTTCCTCCATCATCGCCTGAGTTGACCATTTGGCCAGTAGGGCCATGTTTTTATGGACCGGATCTAAAATCCCCAGGCCCCCTTGGTTACGAGGCTTGGCTATTGCCTCCCAGGCCACTTTGGATACAAAACCTTGTTCATCTGTCGCCGACGGCTTCCAAAGGTACCGGGCAGCCGCTCTTTTTATCTTCTTGTAGGCCTCCTCTCCAAGTAAACAAACCGCCAGGGGAAACCATAGGGTAGAGGAGGCTGCTGCAGACAAGACCAGCGCACGACCAAAGAGGGAGAGGGAGCAATTCTTTTCCCACCCTGCAATTTTAGTGAGTACTTTACCCACCAAAATATTGTCTTGTGATCTAGAACAGTCAAAAAAGGGAAACCTGAATCCCCAAAAATCTTTCTGAAGCATTGCAGGGGACGCGGCGTAAGCCCCAATCCTTACTCAACTCCGACTGGGAGGGCAAAAAAAATATTGATTTGTCCCAATTTATAGAGGCTTCAGATAATTCACAATAGGTATCTAATACATTACGCAATTTCAACAGACATGTCGGGGAATTAACACAGGCCACGGTTAAATTATCAGCAATAGCTTCGCCCTTCCATTGAAGGGATAGAGGGAGTCTAAGACCTTCTAAAACATTATTATTTCTAATGTTATCAAGCAAGATTTCTAATTGGAGGACGAAGATCAGCGGGGCCAGGGGGCATCCCTGGCACAGGGAGCGTGTCAATGCAAAGTCGTCTGAGAGCTTCCCATTCACTACCACTGATGTCGTAGCGTTAGCATATAGGGTTTTGATCCATATACAAAACTTTTGACCAAAACCGAGTCTGATCAAGGTAGTGTTGACAAATGCCCAACCTACCTTGTCATAGTCCTTTTCCATATCTAGCATCAGAATGACTATGTTCCTGTTTTCCTTCCCGATGATTTCCAGCGCCCGAATTGTAGTTAAAATGTTTTCAAAAATTGTTCGTCCTTTGACAAAGGCGCCTTGCTCTATTCCAACCAACGAAGGCAGAATTTCTGTCAGACGGATTGCCAAAATCTTACCCAAAAGTTTGTTGGTTACATTCAGGACTGAAATAGGCCTCCAGTTTCGAACTTCTCGTTTGTCCCCTTTTTTATACAGAAGGGATATTATTCATCGGACTACGCCTTTAGGCAGAGACCCGTCTGTAGACTTGCGTTAAAAATCTTGCATAAAAAAGGGGCAAAAACCTCCCAAGCACTGAGGAAGAGTTCCAACGGAAGGCCATCAGAGCCCGGGCATTTGCCTAGGGCTATTTGCTTGGCCGCTAACCATGCCTCTCTCTCAGTGATGGGGGAGTCCAAGGAAACACTCTGTGTATGTGAGATAGTTTTCATGGATCTGTTCCAAAAGTCTGAGTGTTCCATTAGATTGGTATGGAAAGACTCGAAAGGACGCCATTATCATCACCATATTCATCCATCTTGCACATCATACAAATTCTTCCCTCTCTCACATGTACGCGTGGCCTTGGATAAGTTACCTCAGACCGTGAAATTTTTAGATTGACGGTGAAGCCTGGATAAGGACTGGCTCCCCGCGATACTCCATTGTGAAGTCTGGGGAGGGGTTGGGTCTTCGAGGTCGACTGGTAAGGCTGCCTTCATCATATATGACCACAAGGACATGAACTTCTGGSGCATCATAKGTAAGGAGAWAAGAGGTGATTATCCCCAGGCTACAATTGTGAGGTAAGACTATACTAACTCAGCCTGGACACTGCATCTCCTATAACCTCTCCCTGGTTTTACGCTTTGTCATCCCCCCTCGACACTGGTATTCCAACCAACAATTTATGCTTCCATATGTCCACTAAAAGCACTAATTTATTATTAATCATAAATTGGTGGGCCAATTACTGACTAATTACCGAAAAGCACATCACAATGAAGTTGGGAGTTAAACGAACGAAGGGGCCTGGCTCTATGTTTTTTTATCAGGGCGCGATGAGGCACGCACTATTCAAACAAATGGGAGTTCTGTATGCCAGGCCAGGTGAATCAGCTCCTGTTCGTCAACAATGTGGGTCTCCAGGCAGTACGTGGGGACAAGGAAGAAGCCTTCCTTCTCTGAGAGGGCCTTCCATACCCCTCAAGACACCTGTTACCTCTATGATCACGACAGGATCCATGGGTCAGCTGGCTTCCCCTCCGGATGGGTCCATCACCTTTCACCCATCTGACTTCCCGCTATTACAATCCACTTCGATAGAAACAAAAGAGTCCGTTACGCCAGTTGGGCAGGATTTGACAATGGAAGAACAAGATAACGAGATTGTGAAGGAGGATACTGAAAATGAAGACGATCTCATTGGAACCATTGACGAAATATTAACAGAAGACGAAAGGATCCAAAAATCATCTCATTCTGATCGTCCAAAAGGTATTTCAGTGGAACAGTCAGTTCCACAAACAGTCCACCAACCCTCATGGGCACATAAGGTGAGGGAATCCCTACATGACAAGACTCTGACGATCCAGTGACCTTCAATCGACCCAGCGGGGATGCCTGCTGAAGATCTGAAGGTCCCTCTAAAGAATCTATCATCAGCAAGAACTTATTTCCTGTCATTGTTCCTTCTTCCTTCCGAGCAATTGGTCATTGATCAGGGTGGTAGGAAGACCCTAATGAAAGCATACCCGCAAGACAAGTTGCCACAGAGAGATTTAGTTTACACAAAACATGCATCCAACTGGATTTTTTACGATGATGCAGCGTATCGTTCAGTCAATGATAAAATTAAATTCATCTACAAGAGATTAGAATCGTTGAAGGATGGTCCAGAAGGGGTGACAAAATTCTTCCTAATTCAGCCAATCACTCCAACCGTATTCACTATCCTGTGCCTGTTTGACAAAGATAAAGTGAGAATGGATGCCTGGAAAAAGTTGGTTTGGGATCGTTCGGAGGTGAGGATTTATCCTTGGTTACCTAAAAAGGTAGGTCCAGAAGAATTGAGGGAGCACATGATGAAGGATTATTACTGGGTCGAACTGAGGCATATCCCCATTGAAATCCAGGCAGCATTCGTTCATGACTTTGGTCAACAGTACCGGATTGTAGATTTCATCAATCCATTGCCTTCCTATGTCGCCAAGAGAGACGACTACTTGATGCTAGCGCTTGACCTCCCGAAGGATCAAGTTTTCTCTCTCAACGACATAGTCCCTTTCAAAATGGGCGGTCGGGTCTTTCAAATTCACACTGCCCACAAGTTCAGGCCATGGTGCTTTAAATGTAAGGCCTACGGTCATCTTCACACTGACTATGCGTGTTCTCATCATCCCCAACATGCTGTTCACCCGGACGTGCGCCTCAAAAAGGACCCGCAGAGACCCAACAGATGGGTACCGGTGGTACCTGAGCATGAAGGATGGGTATATAGGGAAGATGTGAATTTCTCAGGTCAGCAGATGGGTTGGGTATGGGAAGGGAGGAGCGATGTTCATAAAGCGCCCCGTCCCCCTCCAGAATGGATCCCACCTCAACAGTCACCGACTCAGTCTCACGTCCAACCTAACAAGCAAGCAGTAGTTACTAAAGCACTAAACTCACGCTTAAAGAAGACTGGAAATAAAGAACACAGCGAGCCGAATATGGGAGGTGAGAGCAGTCAGCACTCGGGAATGGATGGTAGGAATAACGGAGGAGAGAATGACAATCCTCAGAAACAAAAAGCCGGACCCTCCTCCCCTGCATCACAGCCCGGGGGATTTTCACTGGGTCCTAAAGCAAAAGACTATGTTCCCAGGAACAACCCACTTTCTGAATGGAGGGAAGTCATAAAGAAAGGATCAGCTGTTCCTGTTCCGGCGAGTAACAACGGAATGATTACCAATGGAGAGGCAGAAACGTCCATGACAGATACTGACACAGACCCCATGGAGGTGGACCTTTTCAAGAATGCATTTGAGGCTGTCCCAATGGATATCGAAACCCTCCACTCCTGTGTTCCTCCTCCGTTGTTAAATCCCGCTGCAGGTGATAACTCTTCGGTAGCAGTGGATTTGAACACAGTAGTATGCAAAATAGTTGACTGGATTCTATACAATCTAAAAGTACAGCATCCTTCCCTGTCCACAAGTCATTGGCCCCATATCTTCGAAGAGCTGATGATATTGCTGAAGAATAGTGACAGCCTGACTTCCTTTTTGGTGCAAGGACCGGCTACAGGTGTAATATGGGAGGACATTAGTACTAAATTACTGTCGATTGTTTCCTCTAGATTCAGGCTCAAGAACCTGGTAGGACCTCAACACAGCCTAAGTACACATAATCGCTTTCTACCACTGGCCTCAGCCGGAAATGAATCACAAGCCAATGCTGGAATACAGCAGGTTAAAGGTCACATAGAGCTCCCTGAATCTGTGTCACAAAGTGAGCGGGATGGTAAATCCGAAGTCCTTGCGTCGTGCAATGAACTAGGACCCCCCCATCTCAGAATAGAAGAGCCACATGCACCAAGGGATAAACACCAAATACAACAACCCGCACCTCTGGACATAGTGCAGAGTAAGGACGAATGCATTTCCACAGACCCTTTATTTGCAAACGAATCTGACCTTTCCCACTCCAGTATGGTAGTATACCAGGTACTAGGGGAGGAACCCAGGAACCTAAAACACTCCCCATCGAAAATAGGCAGGAACGGAATTATGACTAGATTTAAGGAAATCATTTCCGATCTCACAGGTGAGAAAAAAAAATTGATGCTCAGTCGTCAGCCTCAGCCTACGGCCTTGACGAAACTCAGTCATAAACCTTTAGAGTGTGACCCGAGCTCTGAGTCCCCTCGATCAGGCCTCTCATTATCTGTCCAAAGTGAGCAACTGCCTCCCTCCCCAGATATAATTCAAGATCCACTCACTGTCTATGATGGGGGGGGAAATGATATTATAAAAACGAATCTACTTGCTCAATCTAAGTATTGTTCCCATGACAATAATGAGAGGAACACTGATAAGGAAGAAACTAACTTACAGACGGAGATCGACTGTCACCTTGCACGAGGGGTAATCGAACTGATGAATCCAGACAATCCAGCTGCTGTGTGTACCAGTCAGATATCTGAATCTGTTGAGTCAGATATATCTGACGACACAAAAGAAATACCTGCACTCACAGACCCACAAAATGATCATACGCAAGCGAACCACAACAATGGATTGTATCTGACAGACCCAGAAAATGATCATATGCATCCGAATCCCAACAATGGATTGTATTTGATGGAAAAGAAACCTGCGATGGATCAGCAGAATCCACAGACAGTGGACCTCACTGAGGACCTTCCATAGTTTCCACAACATAGATGTTGTGACTTGTCTCCCCCTCATCCTCTGCCTTTGCCCCCTGAGTCAGAGCTCACTTCGAAAAGGCAGAGGCTAAAACACAGACTATTGAAAGGACAAGGAGTATTACTCCCTGCTAAGAATGGAATAGTAGTGTTACCGGTCAGGCGGAAAGACGACGGTTGGGAAGTAGGTTTATCCGTCCCACAAGAATCTTCTCACGGTGAAGTAACCATTATGGGAATTACATCCCCCCTCCTCTCTCTCTCCCTGAGGCGGGCCGGGAAGCAAGGGTGCCACTCATTAAGCTCGAAATCAATATGTTTATTAAAAATGCCCTCCCTACCGCAAGTATAGCGACACTATTCATAACTGGGGGAGAGCAACGTCTGGCCGAATGGGATGTATTCCTTAAATACGATCCAGGGAAGAAAAACAACCTGAAATGGCTTAATCAGAACCTTTTGATGGAATTGCAACTTATGAAGATCAAAGCCAGCAGCTTTTGGTCGGAAACAGATGTGGGCACCTTACTGGTACGTTTCCTGAGCCAACAAGTTTTAGCATCAGGGGGCCTACTGGATGTAGGACAGTGGACTGCTCTACAAAATGACGTCAATATATAAATGTCATAACCATATGGATTGTTGATTCCGTAGATAGTTTCCTGCTTTTTTAAATGGATAAGATGGATAAGAAGCATATGATTGACGACCTATATAATAGGGATAAACTGTGGAAATCCACTAAAAGACAAGCAGATCTAGACCTTAGATCATTAAATGCGAATGGCTTGGCTTCTGCGAAATTTGAAAAAAGGCAAGCTATCTACAACCAGCTCAAGGGTATAGGAGGAAAAGATTGGCCTGACATCATTTGCATTCATGAAACGCATCTTATGGACACAGCCTCCCATAATTATTATCATAAACAAATCTGGCCACATACGGTCTTCCGGGCACACACTCCCCGACCTGGTAGCGCAGGAGTAGCAATTTGGATTCCACCGGACTCTAAACTGGACCCGGTTTACTGGGAAGTGGATAGAGAAGAAGGGAAATGGGCATACATCCTGACGATGTTAGACCTTGAGATTGTAATAGTCCTAAGTGTCTACGCGCCGAACGAAGTAGGAAATCGTCAACGTTTCTTTGAATCTCTAATCCCTAAACTCCCTGTAGGCATCTGAATCATCATCGCTGAAGATTTTAACGCTGCTCCTGACCGTTCATTGGATCGATGGCGTATTCCGGACCCTTGCCCAGACTATATAGCAGCAGATGAAACTATGATGGCTAACCTCACCCAGTCCTTTAACCTGTTCGATTCATTTAGAAGATTAAACCCTACTCTTCGTACCTTCTCTTGTTTCACGAAAACTCAGACTAAAACATGGACGAAATCAAGGATTGATCTGATCCTCCTTTCTGAAGATTTAGCAGGTGCAGTACAAATAGCCGAAATATTCCCCAAAAACCCCCAAACTGGTTTGGATCACGCTTTGTGCACAGTCCTACTGACTTTTTAAAAAAAAACAGACCAAGATAGAGGTTATTACAAACTCAATACCTCCCTTCTTAAACTAGAAAGATTCAAAATCTATCTCAAAGATGTTTGGGATTATTGGCGCCAACAAAAATCTCTCATCGACGATAACATAACTTGGTTCAACAACGGTCTGCTCTTCTTAGGCCGTAAATGCAATGAATACTCTAAGATTCTAGCAGCTTAACGTCATTCCAATGAATCGAGGATCTATCAACGCATTCAGGAACTTCAGTCACAGGATCCTTCCCTGAACGACGATGAGGATATGGAGTCAGTTGGCCAAGAAATTCATAAGCTAGAGGATCACCTCCTTTCCCTCATGGAATATAGATGGCATGGAGCCCGTATTAGAGGGAAGCTTCGGCAGATTGCCACGGAGGGAGGTATGGATGCCAGGTTTTTTGTTATGGCTAAGGTTAGGTCAGGAAGGACAGTAATTGAAGCCCTGACTCATCCTCTAAGTCTAAATAAGAAACTAGCAACTACAACGGCAAAATGTACCAAAATTGCGAGAGACTTTTTCAAGTCCCTCTTCCTTTCAAAAACAGCTTCCTCTTCTATTGACCAACGTATCAAGGATATTGATGACTTTTAAAAACCTTTAAGTAAATCACTTTCTGATCCCCAACGAGATATGCTAGAAACTCCACTAACAAAAGATGAGATATGGACAACTCTGATGCTTATGGAAGAAGAGAAAACCCCAGGCATAGATGGTTTACCAAAGAAATTTTGAGAATCTCTTTGAGAATTCATCGCTCAAGATTTAATAGAATTTTATCAAGAAGTTTGGAACTCTGGTCGATTAGGAGAAATAGTGGGATAAGGGGTTCCAACACTCCTATACAAAAAAGGTAATAAATGTAATATCCGCAATTATCGTCCCATCACCCTCCTCTTAGTTGTGTATAAACTTATCTCCAAAGCCCTTACTATTCGTCTTAATAAATATATAGCAGATATAATTCATCCAGCCCAGACTGGTTTTATTCAAGGAAGGAATATTCAGGATAATATTCTCTTAATGAATGAATTGGTCAGGCTTTCTCGTCAAACTAAGCATAATGCTGCCTTCATCTTTATAGATTTTGAGAAAGCCTACGACCATGTGGATTGACTTTTTCTGGTTTTGACAAGTTCAATTTTGGACCAAATTTAGAAAGTGGATTAAAATTCTTCATGAGAATGCATCTACAAAAGTAATGGTCAATGGAAATGTAGTTGCTCCCATAATGCTAGAAAGGTCAGTTAGACAAGGAGATCGCATTGCCCCGCTACTCTTTGTGATCATCATGGAAGCCCTGACAGCTAACATTCGCCACCATAAAGATATTAAGCGCATTCAAGTCACATCCATTCCAGAGGATGTCATTCTGGTATTTCTCTCTTCGCGGATGATCTGTTCCTTATGGTTGATGCCTCTCACGAAAATCTGGAGGCTATTAAGAGAACGATGGATGTATTCTGCAAACTATCGGATATGAGGGTTAATTGGGGAAATAAGACCCTTAGCTGGTGGATTCATTATCAAGGAGTACGGCCTCCAGAGCAACCGAGGATCAAATGGTTGCCGCTCGATACGCCAATTAGAGTTCTCGGGATTTCACTCTCAGCGCTTGGCAAACCAGCTTCCAATAGTGAAGGAACTCTCAAACATGCTCTCTCAAAGCTAGAATTATGGAAGGATAAACACACCTCATTGATAGGTCGAACACTAGCAATCAACAACGTGGTCCTCGCCTCTATTTGGTACAAATCTGCGATTTGGGCTCTTGATCACTTATCTATTAAAACCCTACAATGACAACTGGTAGCACATCTTTGGAGAGGTAGTTATGAATCCAAAAATGTAATTAGTAGAGTGGCTTGGCAATCATTAATCCAACCTAGAACCAAAGGTGGCCTCGACATAATCGATCCCACTTTTCAAGCAAAGGCATTGTCAATCCAATGGTTAAAACGCCAACTATTCGGTCCTCAAACTCCTTGAAAAAGTCTAGCGTGTGAACAAATTAGGCGTCTCGCTCCAATCACCACAGAAGAGGTTGATCCCCTAATGTGGCTGAAAAATCGCGATTGGTCAATTCCAAGGGCAACCTCACCAGAGTCCCAAGGATTGGACCTCTCTGACCGACAGGCAACAAGGAATGACATGTCTAGAGATCCTTTCTGGATTGATCTGCTCAAGACTTGGAGGAAGCTTCCCATCACTGACAAAGTCATGCCAGAGAGATGGGAAGAGGTATGCCAACAACCACTTTTCAATAATAAACTCATCAGAGACTCCAATTGATGCACCTTACACTGTATGGACTCCCCATGGAAAAGCTGGATTAAAAGAGGAATTACGCGCATCAGGGACATTTGGAGTACGGAAAACCAAGATTGGATCGACTTATCGACCCTCAATGATAAGTTAAAATACTGTCATCACCAAAAGGAATCATTGAAATTTATAATTGATATAATCCCTTTAGATTGGGTTAGAATCTTGAGAAAAGGTCCTACCCTGATTCTAAATGATTGGGTCTCCGTTCATGATCATCCTGGTGTGGTAGGAAAGATTAAAGAAGTTCAACCTAACAAGGATGTGTTTATGTCAATCTATGAAGTAGGAGAGGATGAGTATCTTACACCCAGTCCACTTCAAAGTACGGGTTCATTCCAAAAAGACAGACTGTTCAGGATTAGGATCCTAATGATCCAAGACAAGTGGCTGACATATAAACCCTGTCTCTTATACACATCTAGATGTGTATAAGAGACAGGTTCATGATTATCCTGGTGTGGTAGGAAAGGTTAAAGAAGTTCAACCTAACAAGGATGTGTTTATGTCAATCTATGAAGTAGGAGAGGATGAGTATCTTACACCCAGTCCACTTCAAAGTACGGGTCCATTCCAAAAAGACAGACTGTTCAGGATTAGGATCCTAATGATCCAAGACAAGTGGCTGGCATATAAACCTGAGACCCCTATTTCTCACCTCCCACTGGATCCTGTTAGCTGGACTTGGTCATCCAAGACATATTCTGGTCGTTCTCACACCATAGCTCTTCACACGATATCAGTTAAATCTACATATAGGATGCTGCGCCCCAAAATTAATTTAAAAGAAAAAATTGAAGAGCGATGGATGAGACACTTAAATGTAAATAAAGAGGAATTCCGCTCAGTCAGATGGTTTCATTTCATCAAATCCAAACCAGCCAAAATATCCTCCCTCCAATGGCAGACCACTCACCGTTGCTTGCCCACCAATGATTGGATCATCGATAGAACTACCCTTGAACAAAGAGGAATAGCCTTTCCTTGGTGTAAGTTCTGTAAATCTGCCTTTCCATCCAAGCTGATTCCGGAAACAATAGAACATATATTCTTACAGTGCCCAGGGGCGGTTTGGTTATGGCGMTGGTGGGATAGAATYTGGAACCAGACTGAAACCTCCCTACCATGGCCGTGGTGCTGGAAAGCCCTTCTCCTAGAAGCCTGGACACCATCATGTGAAGACAGCTTCACAACAAACCTCTTCACTATTGGGAGAAGAGCTCTTATCTGGGCTATATGGTCTCATARATGCACATTTGATATGGAAGATGTACGGCTTGATGGGCCTGAATTCACAGATTCTATCAAACAACAAGTTCAACTTGAAATTATCTCGAGATGGGAAACATTAAAAGAAAAAAWTAGATTCTTAACAAATGAAAAAGAAATCAAACAACACATCCAATCATTCAATCTAAACTGGCTTGGAGGGGAACAAGGTGGTAAAATTGGGCAGGCTAAATGGAATGGAGTATGTGAGGATACTAAAGGAAAACCTCCAAGAAATTACCTTCTATTTTTTAATGACTGGGAGCAACATAGATCCCGCCATCCCGCTTACACCATGTTCTGAGTTCCCTGACCCCTTCCCCCCATCGTCCTTGGCTCTTGTTCCAGTCTCATGGTATGGGCGTGAGTGAACTTCGGTAACCCAACTTCATTTTATCTGGGGTTCCCAGCCATAACCATAGTGTAACAGAGGGGTGCGTAATTGTATTTGGAGAATAGTCATGTCTGGCACCCGCTCTGGGTGAAGAGACACAACTGAGTCCTAGTACCTGCTCATTTAGTTGGTTTAAAGGGACGCTGGACCCGGTTTCCAGTAAGTGCATTGTTGATGATGTTAAGGGACCCGGTTTTCCAGAAGGAGCAATGGCTCCCAGTCACAACCATAGTGAAAGAGATGGGAGTTTAATAGTGCTAGGAGAACAGTCATTCCTGGCGCCTGATCTGGGTGAAGAGGCACAATTGACTCCCAATACTCCCGGACTCTTCAACTGATTCCTAGTATTTGGTTAATTTGTTCAAAAAAGTATCATAGAATCAGCAGATGTGCATCATCATCAATATCATCATATGAGGGACGCTGAGCCCGATTCTCAGCATTTTCGGTTTGGTCACTCCGGGTAGACTGTGAGGACCCCAGCCTCAATCTTCTTATTGGTAATATCAGCCTTGGGCACTGGGCCCAATTTAAAAAAGAAAAAGAAAAAAAAAGGACGCCTAGTTGAGACGATGTCTTTGAAGTATTCCATAGCATAAGTGCAGATCTGAGAGGTTTCGGTAGCCATAGGGGCGGTGAGTGAGAAGGTGTGATTGAGTTCTCTCATCAGTGGCTTGGCTTGTCTGAGAATCAGGGAGCGAAATGTCAGCTTGGTCATACGGTCATATCCGATAATGCCCCTGATTTTCAGCCACTCCAGCCAATCTGACTGACGCTGGATTTCCAGATGCTCAAGTTCTGCACGGGCAGCGCTACGCTTAGATGACCAATAATATTCTAAAAATGGGTCATCCCCCATCGATCTTTCGGCCTCTTCTAAAGTTCGCAAAAGGGTTTTTTCTTTCCATGAGCGGGCAACAGCTTTCATTCTCGAAAATTCCTCCATTGCGGACTGAATTATTCCTATACCCGTATCAGCCCAATCCTCCAATGAGGAGAATAGGTCTCTGGCCTTGTCCCAATCCTTCATTTGGGCAGTGATCCAAGCAGGAATCCCAGGATCTTTTAGGACTTGGACGTTAAGTCTGAAAGGGGGTTTGTGCTTGTCTATTATTTCTTTGGCAATGACATCCATAAGTACTGGATGATGGTCTGATATAGATCCATACTTAAGGTCCGCCCATATGCAGCGGTCCCATGGGGTCCCTCGTGCAAAAATGACATCCAAGCGCTTTTTGGGTTGGGGTGCTCTCGGGGACGGACTGGGGCCAAACCATGTGAAACCTGGAGTATCTGGATTCATTACCCTGTATGTGTCGAATAAACCCTGTGAAGTAATTAATTCTGCGAATAGTTGGCCATCTGTTCTCAAGGACTCCGGTCGAGGGGAGTCTAAGCAAGGATTAAGTACTGAGTTCCAATCTCCTGCTACTATTAGATTCTCCGTGTCTGGAATCAGTTTAGGAAGATCTGCAAAAAAGGCTATGCGAGCAGGGTATTCTACTGGAGCGTAGATTGACATGATTAGCCAGTCTTCGTCTCCTATCGCAATTTTAATCCAAGCCCAGCGGCCCTCAATGTCAGCACAGCTATCCAGTACCAGGATGTCCAAGTCCTTACTGATAAGTACCGCAACACCCCCTTTTGATCCATTTGCCGGAGACCAAATCTGTGGGCGTGACCACCAATTACGGGCTTCCGCAATTTTCTCTGCATCTAATTTGGTCTCTTGCAAACAGGCCAGATGGACCCTTTTTGAGTGAATCCAGGAGGCCAAGCGGCTTTTTTTGAAGGTATTATTTGAGTCTCCTAGGCCTCGTACGTTCCAGTTCAAGATTCTGACTTTATTTGGGAGAATCATTTGAGTCTCCCTTGCCGTGAGAATGTTGGATACGGCTGGGTCCAGGGGGGGGGGGGTGCTGTCTCATCCTGGGTTATTTCCTGCGGAGCACTGGGGGGTGTAGGGACAGGGTCAGACAGTGTTTTCCGCAAATGCTCCCTGAACGAAACCGCTTGCAACACCCGCAGGTTGTCAGAGGAAAGAAGCCAGTCAGCCACCACTTGAGCTGTCATAGAGGATCCCAATTTAATGTTTTTTAGGACATCAGATTGGGGGGTGGCTAAATGAGAAGCGTCCACCCAATGGACTGGGATCGGAGGGGGGGCATGGTTTTTTTCTTCCAAATCTAAGAAGGAAAAAAATAAGGCGACTATGCCTACCCCTGACATCTCCACGAGGTGGCGTGAGGTCTTCGGATCGGTCATCAGTCCAACATCTGCAAATTCTCGCAGAAAATGTTTCTGAGTCATTCTGACTATGTCTTCTCCCGACGGAATGGAGTAGAGTGGGATCGTCGGTACGCTCAGGGAATTCTCTGCTTCTGCTGATATCGTCATGAATTGAACCCCCTCGGGGGAGTCTTTGCAGATCATCGGAACCAAATAGAGAGGGATATGCCCCAGCGCTTTTTCGGCTCTCGAAAGAGTCTTTACCGGAGCGGCCAAGGATAGAGAACGTCTGGTTGTTTTTTTCCCCGTCGGACGTTCTCTCTTCTTGGGCGAGCTTCTATCGATGTTCTCTTTGGGACTAGCCTCCTCCTGTTGAATCCGATGGAGTGTTTTGTTCAGGTCTAACCGTGATCTCTTCGCGGGAGACTGTGCAGCGAGCTCGTGCTCAGTATCCAGTTGAGAGATCATGCACTTTTTTTGACTGTCGACCTGTACCTGACATCCTCCAATCACCTTCTTCTTCTTCGTCGTCTTAATAGAACTTTTAGTGATCGGGAGAGAAGGGGTTGTGGCTGGAGTAGGCTCTTGTTCCCCTGCTGGAGAAAAAAATTCCTGGTCCGGTTCTTCCACGTCTTCGTCTGCCTCACCTGCTGTTGTAATGTCAGCCCCTCCTTTCTGGGGAGGGGAGTCCAGTGGAATGTGGGGAGTAGGTTTGGCCATTGTAGTTACCGTAGGAATTGTGAAAAGAGCAGGAAGATGCCACGATAAGTCGGGAAGGACCAGGTGAGTCAGAGTATCTGCTGCCTTACCTGTTTCCGGGGAAGGCGCAGGGGCTGAGTTACCTGAGCTATTACGGTCCATGGCGACTAGTTGTTGCGGTGGAGGGGAGGGAAACGGGGAGGAGGGAGGGTGAGGAGGGGATCTTCGCTCAAGTTCTGTCCCTACTTCTTCCTCATCTTCTTCTTCTTCTAGGGCCTCTTCTTCCTCTTCACTATCTTCCTCCTCCGCCTCATGCATCCTCGCATCTTCGCCTTCACCTTCACCAACACCCGATGACTCCCCACCGGAAGTGCATACCTCTTTTCCATGGGAGTCAAGTTCCGTTCTTTTGGCGTTGGATTTTTCTGTGGAATCCCTGTCCTTGTTTGAAGGACTTGCGGTTGTCAGAACGGGACTGGTTGCTCTTGACCTGTCTTCGGTAGTGGGGGACTTAAGTGCGTCCTTATAAGTCCGTCCGTTGACTGTCCCCGAACGAATGCTTCCTTGTGGAGGTTTTCTCCACCTACAGCTTGAGGCTGTGGAACAACTAGGTGCTCGCGTGATGTCGACCCTTCCGTGCCCTTGCGCACCAACGGGTCCTGGGGAGGCACCCCAGGCCCTTTGCCTCCTCCTTTCGCTTGCCACTTTTGGGATTCCTTTCCCACAGCCTTTTTGGAAACCTCGGAGGTTCGACGGCCAGCAGATGGCTGTTTCTTCTTTTTCCCATTCGGGAGGGTCTTTTGAGTGTTCTTCTGAATATTCTTTTTCCCAGCAGATGGCTGTTTCTTCTT
>BFEA01000001.1:8684975-8695611 GCA_003427395.1 Chara braunii
TTTTTGATGATTTTTTTTTTTTTTTTTTTTTTTTATTTGGTCTGCGTTCGGCCTGAATGGCCGAACGCCTTCCGAAGGGGTCCCGTACGTTCGGACGTTCGGGTTCGGGCGTTCGGCCCGTCCCGAACGCCGGCAACCCTATATATATATATCTATATATATATATATCTATATATATATATATATCGTCAAATATATATATATATAAATAGATAGATAGATAGATAGATAGATAGATAGATAGATAGATAGATAGATAGATAGATATATTCCTACTCCAGCGGGCTTCCATCTGCCCTGGCCTACAGCTAGGGCTTATTTGGCTATTTGCCCGTTCGGCCTCTAGGACCAGGCCGTGTGTTGTTCCAGTCCAGTCTAGTCCTGCCCCATACCACAGTCGGTACCAGGCCAGTCCAATCCAGTCCAGTCAGTCCGCTGGGGGTATACCCCAGTTGTTGTCTGTTTTTCAGATCATTCTTCATTCTGCACTTTTGGAGTACGTGTTCGTTGAGTCCGCGTAGGAGTTGCGCTGTCTCTTCCAGCTCCATCTCCATCTCCTCTCCCTCAACCCTTCATCTTAATCCCGACGGACTGCCATCTCGGCGGGTCTGTCACACTTGTATCAGAGCGGGAACGTTCCCCCTCCCACCCACCCTGGTCATCAATGCTGAAACCCGACAGCGGGTTTTTGAGGTGCTTTTTTGCCGTTTCCGTGGAAAACAGTGGGCGAAAAGGTGCAGTGGCGACGGACCAAGAAGGAGGTGACACGTGGCAGAAAAGAGAGAGGGTGCATGACGTGTGCACACGCGCACGCACTCTCCACGTGCCCCCGCTGCCCCGCCCCGCCCCGCTCTCTGATTATCTTTATCAAGATCTGAGATGCATGCTACTGCCAGGGTTTGAATCTGGGCAGCTGCTGGCCATGCACGTGCGTAACCACCACTGTAACACACTGGCCACAGTATGTGTATGGCTTAGTAGTGCGACACGTTGGTGTTGAAGAGGTGATGTGCCAGCTATTTACCTCCCTCCCCCGCCGCCCCCCCCCCGCAGTGAGCACCGGTCAGCACGACAGCAGCACGTGGTCATCTGCAGTGCCACATGGCAGCTTGCTGTGAAGGTCGAAGACCCCCCTGGCTAGGGGGCTGCGCCACATACATATACATATATTTTCTTCACTATTTTTCCACTGCTGCAACAACGTTTTGGCAGCACTTCACGATTCCCCCCTGGCTAGGGGGCTGTGCAACTGTGGCAGTAGGGTGGCTGATCAAGATCTCAGCCAACCCTGAAACATCATCATCATTGTTTTCTATTGCTGCGGCAGCAGGCCAGCAGCAGCTTGAAGGCCAAGATCCTGTGGATCTTGCTAGTGCTCAGCTCTTGGCCACCCAAGAGCTTGGTATCACGATCCTACCCACTAACCTACTCTCCCCCAACCTCTTTTCTCTCCCCCCCCCCCATCATCTTCTCATCCTTTCTAACCCTACCACTACTCCCTCCTCCCTGTCTCTTATACACATCTAGATGTGTATAAGAGACAGGTCCACAGGCGAGCAACATCTTGAAGGTCAAGATCCTGTGGAGATCCTGTGGATCTTGCTAGTGCTCAGCTCTTGGCCACCCAAGAGCTTGGTATCACGATCCTACCCACTAACCTACTCTCCCCCAACCTCTTTTCTCTCCCCCCCCCCCATCATCTAATCATCCTTTCTAACCCTACCACTACTCCCTCCTCCTACCTCCCTCTTCACTTATCTTCCACAACCTTTTTCTCTCCTCTCCTCCCCACTCACCATCTTCCATTAATCTCATCTACTCCTCTCCACCTTTTCCATATCCTTCTTTCCCATTCTACCTCCCTCCTCTCCCTCTTTCCCCCCCAACTACAACCCCATCATCTCCCCCATCTCCCACTTCACTCTTTCTCTCTCTCTCACCTATTTCTCTTTTTCTTCATCACTCCTCCCTTCCCCTCCCCCCCCAACTTCTAATTTTTCTGTTTTTATTCTTTTCTCTTTCTTTTTTATTTAAATCTCGTCTTTTTCTCCAAAAAATGAATGACCTTCTTTTCTCATTTTTTGATTTTTTTTTTTTTCCTGAAAATTCGAATTTATTTGCGGCGCCCTCAAATCTGATTACTAGGAGTTAGTTATGCTTGCTTTCAGGACACACTTTGACCCTGTGAGGGTAACAAAATGCTGCCAATTTTTTTTTTTTTTTTTTTTTTTACTTAGTATTTTTCAGCATATTTTGACCCCTTGAGGGTAGCAAAGTGTTTGCAAAATTTTCTCAATTTACTTAGTTTTTCTTCTTGACGGCACACTTCGATCCTATGCGGGTAACGAAATGCTGCCGAATTTTTTGAAAAATCCAACACTTAGTTTCTCTTCACTCCCTCATCTACTTATTTATTTATTTATTTATTTATCTGAAAATTATCATTTGCGACATTATAAAACTTAGTGTGCTTCTCTTAGTCTCTCCTTCCTCTTTGCACCTTTGTGACACCGTTCGGGTAGGAAAATGCTCCAAAAAATTCCAAAAAAAATAGTATTCTTTGTCTTCTCACCCTTTGCTTATTCCTTTCTTTCTTTATTTTTCTTTATTATTATTATTTTTTTTAATCTCGAAATTTCACTGTTCGTTTTATTTTCTCTTCCCCTCCCCTTCATGGTTACTATCTTCTTTTCTTGATTAGGTCGCCGCTACCCTACCCTAACCACCCAAACCCCGATTAGGGTTTTCTTTGGGGTTTTCTAGGGTTTAGGGTTCTCCTAACCCCCGTACTCTCCCGCCTCCTCCCGTCGGGCACCCTAGACCCGAACGACTCCTCTCCCTTCGAGCGGATTCACGCCACCATCTCACACGCGACCCACGATTACCTACTTCGCTCCCGCGGTTCCCTCCCTCTCACCGATGGTCCCCTATCCCCACGCCATAACCCATCTCTTTCCCCACTTTTTTCTCCACATCCCGCTATGTCTACCCCCATGTGTCCACTAACCACAGACGGGACTATAGTTGAGGAGATCGTCGCGGTGCCCTTCGTCTCTCAGGCGTCCATCCACCCGACGGTCGAGGGTCAGCACTTTGTGGACCCCACGGATTTTCGCGTTGTTCTTGCGTCTCTCCTTGCACCTATGCAAGTGCGACTCGATGCGCTTGCACCCCTGGAAACACAAGTCAATGCGCTCGCCCTTGAAGTTCACCGCCTCAAGGGTTCTCCTCATCGCTCGACCCACCACTCCCAAACCCCATCCCCTACTGGCTCAGAGTTTGACTCTCCACGACTCCAGGGACGGAGACGTGGTGGTTCGTCCTCCTCCGCAGGCCAGGCCCAACACTCCCCCTCCGCAGTGGTGAGTGCTGCTGCCGCTCAGACCATACCATCTGTTGCAGCACATCCATTGGCCCTCGTCGCCCCCGCTACCCCTGTTGCTTCGGCCACTGCCGCATGTGCTATCACCCAAATACCGATATCTGGCCAGGCAGTTTTATCTACCCACCCCGGTGTTGCTTCCCAGCTTCATGCACCGGTCGCGGCACTACGACCCGTAGTTCTCCCTCCTCCTGCTAGGGTACTCTCCCCACCTCCGACCCTGCGCACCCAACGAGTGGCTACCCTACAGACCACTGTGACGCAGCTCCAAGCGGAGATTCTCTCCCTGAGACAGCCTCACCCTTCACATGCTGCTCACCCTTCTTCTTCCTATACCGCCCCTCCCACCTCTTTCTTGCTGGCTCGTTTCCCTCGACCGACTCCCCCCCCTCTACCCTCCTACCTCGCTACTCTGTCACAGTTGGCTGCGGCCGTTGCCTCCACGTCTGCTGGACCTTCCACCAGTAGCCCCGACTCTCAGCCTGCCACCACTTCTACCTCTGCACTGGCCTCGACATTTCCTGCCGCAGTGTAGGCCCATCAACCCCTCTCCCCTCGCCGTCAGCACAACGGTTCCCACCCTTGTGCGTCTGTCAGACATACCCGACTTCGATGGTAAAATGTGTGTCACGGTGTTGCACTGGTTGCAGGCTGCCACATGTGCGTTGACACTGACTAACACTAGTCAGGTGTTGTGGTGCTCCATGCTCGCAACTAAATTGTGAGGCAGCACGTTCTCCACATGGAAGAACTATTATACCCATTGTACTCACTTAGGGGAGGCTCCCACTCTCCTGGATTTCACCGCGTTCCTCCATGACCGCTACGACACTCTCCACGATGCGAGCGATGCCTGAGATCGGGTCACTCAGATGCAGTGGCGCGGGTCCTCCGCACCAGCCGATCTTGAGCGTCATATCAAAGTGTTTCAGAACGCTCGCCTCATTTGCGATGAGGCACTTCTACCTGAGGTCCTTTTGACCAACAGGTTCGTAGTCAGTCTTTCGACTAACTACCGCATCGAGCTCTGACGACAGATCTTCACCTCCTCAGAGCAGGCTTACGAGGCTGCTCGAGAGTACCAGGAGATGGGGAGTCGTTCTCCAATGCCCCATATTCTTCGCGATCCACCACCGTCGCCACCCAGTCACACGACACCACTCGCAGTCGATCCTCCTTCACCGACCGCTTTCACCGACCAGCTTGACCTGGAGCGTCATTCTCCCGGTGCCAGAGTTTTGTAGAGTACGGCAAGAATGCCTCGGCCGAGCTTGACCCTACCCTTGGGAACGCCCCCGAGGACATCGAGCTCCGAGACGTCACTCATTATCACTTGGATGGCGACACTGTCCCGGTGGCCGAGCGCCTGCAGATGGCCATGTCCGCCATAGGTCGTGCGTACAGTCAGGTAGCACAGGCTGATGCCCGCACGATCACGGTTCCTTAGATAGACATCCCGCAGGGTTTTGTTCCTCCTCGTGTAGCTCTATCTCCTGAGGAGCGTGCCGCCCTCGAGGCCCGTCGCGACTGCCTTCATTTTCGCCATGATGGACACACCTCCTCACGGTGTTCATACCATGCCGCCCTCGATCGGCACTACGCTGACATTTCTCGTCAGCGCAGACAGTCCCCCCCCCGGCCCCACCCGGCCAACCCCACCCAGCTAGGGACGGTGCAGTGTACCGTTGAGGCCTCTCACTTAGCCAGCGTCTCGACCACCGAGTCACGGTTTAACTACCGCACCAGAGGATCCTTAGGACACGATAGACGCAGTTCCCTCTGCCCCACCGTCTGTCGAGGTACCGTCTACCCCATAGCAGACCGCCGCATTTAGTCCTTCCCCTCCGAGACTTCCGACGTGTCGCGCCATTCGCACAACTCGTTGTAGTTCCTAGCTAGCGACTCGCGATGACGTTGTGTCATCTCTCCTGGATGTGAGCATCCTTCAGGCTCGCCAGGAGCGACTCACAAGACACGTAAAAGTCTTGCGTCGTCTTCTTGTTCTGCTCTCTGACCCTAATCACACCCTCCCCATCATCCCTATTTGCCTGGGGACATCTACGACGGTGCACCATGGTTTATGGGACTCTGGCTCGCAGGGAGACTTAGTTCACCCTCACGTGGTTGAGGAAGTTCGCCTAGCTACCTCCGGGTCTCGCTCTCCTATCTTCGCTCCCCTCGGAGATAACAAGACGCAACGCTTCTTCGATCAGACGGTCCCCGACCTCCACTTCTCCCTCATCCTCCAGCTATCGGATAGTACCCAGGTGCCTCGACGCAACCATTCCTCCGCATACTTCGACGTGCAGGAGACTAGGTACGACTTTATCCTTGGCACTCCCTGAGTTCCTGGTCTCGCCGGTTCTGTAGCACAGAGGCCGAATGGGCAATTGAGACACTCGTTCTCAAACGAAGTGTGGTCAAACCCATCGACTCCCCTTCATTGTAACCACGGGCGACACCCCTCCAGACCTACCTCCCGAGGACCCTCGTCCCTCTGGGTCGGACCCAGACATCGCCTTCACTTCTCCTCGTCAGCTTGCTCACTTCATACCACAGGAGGACGTCACGTTTGACTCAGTGAACATCATGGATCTTCTCCGCTACGATCCACTCTATCCCGAGGTTAAACTCATCTCACTGGAGTCCGATCTCCCTGACCCTTCCTCCATCTTCGCGCTCCCATCTCCACATCCACCCGTCAGCCTGCGGATACCCCCTCGACATCCCAGGTCCCTTCGCCGTCCACTGCCGAGTCCACCCATACATTTCATGCCGACGCAGACGTTGAGGAACTCATGCGGTTCACGACTGACTTAAAGTCCGCCGTTCGCGATTTGATTTCAGAGTACCGCGACATTTCCCCCCAGTATTTCTCATAGTATAACGGGATCCCTCCCATGCGAGGTGTTGAGCATTCTATCCAACTCGGCCCTGACTATCGTGTCCACCATCAGGCACCCTACCGGCTCTCGATTCCAGAGGCGACGGAACTCAAGCGTCAGCTTGAGGAGCTCCTTCGACTGGGTTTTTTTAAACCCAGTAACTCCCCTTGGGGTACACCCGTCCTTTTTGCTTGCAAAGCAGATGGAACTCACCGCCTCTGTATTGACTACCTCGGCCTTAACCGTTACACTGTTAAGAACAACTATCACATGCCTCGCGCGGATGAGCTGTTCGACCGTCTGGTAAGCAACCGCTTCTTCACGAAGATCGATCTTCGTAGCGGTTACCACCAGATCCGCATAGCCACATAGGACCAGTTGAAGACTGCCTTTTGGTCGCGCGTCGACCACTACGAGTTCACGGTGATACCATTCGGCCTCACCAATGCACCCGCCATCTTCCAGACGGCGATGAACAACATTTCCAATGACATTCTTGAAGAATACGTTCTTGTATACCTAGACGATATCTTGGTCTATAGTCGTACCTTAGAAAACTATATTAGACACCTCCTCAATGTCCTACAACGCTTAGGGATGAACGTGCATTAACACTGACTAACACTAGTCAAGCGTTGTGGTGCTCCGCGCTCGCAACTAAATTGCGAGGCAACACGTTCTCTACATGGAAGAACTATTATACCCATTGTACTCGCTGAGGGGAGACTCCCACTCTCGTGGATTTCACCACGTTCCTCCATGACCGCTACGACACTGTCCACAATGCAACCGACGCCTTAGATCGGGTCACTCAGACGCAGTGGCGCGGGTCCTTCGCACCAACCAATCTTGAGTGTCATATCAGAGTGTTTCATGACGCTAGCCTCATTTGCGATGAGGCACTTCTACCTGAGGTTCTTTTGACCAACAGGTTCGTAGTCAGTCTTTCGACTTACTACCGCATCGAGCTCTGACGACAGAGCTTCGCCTCCTCAGAGCAGGCCTACGAGGCTGCTCGAGAGTACTCGAAGATGGAGAGAAGGTTAAGAACAATCGTATTTTTCATCACCACTTCAGGATACAACTTGCCTAAACTGGTGGTTTTCAAGGTCTTCGAAACTTTCCCCACTTCAGGACCATTCAGGTCTGAAAATCCTGAATGGTCCTGAAGTGGTGAATGCTCCGAAGACCCTGAAAACCACATGTTTAGGCAGGCTGCATCCTCAAGTGGTGAAGGGTGGTTTTCATGGTTTTTGGACCTTTCACCACTTCAGGACCATTCAGGATTTTCAGACTGCCCAAAGCTCTCACTTGACCACTTCAGGACACCCTTCACCACTTCAGGATGCAACCTGCATAAACAGGTGGTTTTCAGGGTCTTCGGACATTTCACCACTTCAAGACCATTCAGGATTTTTAGACTGCCAAAAACTCTCACTTCAGAATTTTCATTCCTGAATTTTCAGCTACCCGATAACCGCTTATACGACCCTGTAATACAGGGTATGGCTCAACAACTGATTCGTTACCCAATCCGACAGGAGACCACATAAACGTTCGTTCTTACGAAGAGAAACCTGCAGCGGACGCAGACCTTCATCTCAGGGGAACCACTTGTGCAAATATCCCGGATGACCGATTCTTCGGAACCCCCTCGGACCTTATACAAGGCCATCTCCCCGATTCTCTCAAGATACAGGGAGAAAAAGGCGTTTTGCGACATTACCGGGTTACCTTGTTCCTTACTGTCTTCAGGAAAGGAGGTGCGACTACCGCGACAGAGGGACGAAAGCGACGCTTTGGAAACCCTTGTGCGCGGCGATTCTATACCCTAGGAACTCGGAATCAAGATCGCCGAGAGACCAGTATGCTGACAGGATATCAACGATGGTGTGATCCCAGAAGAACACATGGCCATCCGAGAAGAAGACGCTCAACTGGTCGCCACGGTGTTCTCCTGGTGATCGGACAATTCTTTCATTTCCGCTCCCCCTGCGGTAAACAACAATAGAGTAGGCACAAAGCATGTGACGATCAACATACACGAGCAAACTTACGAGCTACATGTGCCTCAGTATGTACCCGACGAAACTCATCGATTGATTGCGGACATTCTGACCGAATATCAAGGGGTGATTAGCGTGAACAATTCGGACATCGGGTTGTCATTAGTTATTCAGCACGAAATTCAGACCAGGACGCACCCGCCGATCCATTGCAAACCATACCAATATTCTCTTGCGAAATGAAAAGTAGCATTGCAAAGAATCAGAGAATTCGAGGCCAACGGATGGATCGAACCAACAACCGGACCATGGTCGTTTCCCGAAGTTTAAGTTCCGAAGAAAAATGGGTCGATTCGCATTTGCATCGATTACAGGAAACTGAATGATATCACGATCAAGGATGTGTATCCCCTTCCTCGGATTGATGATCTGTTGGATGCTTTTGGGTGTGTTAATTATTTTAGTAGGTTTGATATTTGTCATGGATTTCATCACAGGGAGGAAGATCGGCCGAGGACGGCCTTTGTATTATTTGAAGGCACGTGGCAATAGGTTCGTTCCCCAATGAGAATTTGCAACGCGCCAGCTACTTTCCAGAGAGCTATGAACGTCACCTTCTAAAAGTTTGTCAACAATACAAAGCTGATCCAGGGGGTGATCAATTTTTGCATCATTGTGTACATGGAGGATATCCTGGTGTATTCAAAATTCTTTCATGGATACGCGCAATATATCGAGTGGACACTTGGGGCACTACAAGATGCCGGATTCAAGATCGCACTGGAGAAAAGTGAGTTCTTCCTCTCCGAGATCTCATTCTTAGGGTATGTGGTGACTCGGGGAGGTTTAAGACCGGATTCGAGAAAGGTCGCGGCTGTTCGAGACGCCCCCACGCCTACGTCGTTGACGCAATTCCGGGCCTTTTTGGGGCTGGCCTCGTATTACCGCCGATTTATCAAGGGATTCGCAACAATCGCATGGCCTGTAACGAATCTTCTACGGAAGGACCATCCTTCGAGTTGGGACGCTGAGTGTGAACGGGCCTTTGTCACTTTGAAGGAGGCTTTGGCTGCGACGCCTACTTTGATCCGGCCCGACCCCGAGAAACAGTTCATACTCATCACGGACTGGCAGCCTGAGACGATTTCCGCCATTTTGGCTCAGAAAGGGAAAGACGACCGCGGACATGTTATTGAGTACGCTTTGCGAACGGTGCCCGACGAGAGAAGGAACGATTCGGCTCCTTAGGAAGTTGCCTTTAGTGTGCCTATTAGCACACGATTCTTTCGCCAGTGAGGACGAGAGGAACTACTCCCATACATTTTCTTAGTTCTGTCTGACTGTATTTGCACAGCTGTTTACGATGAAGAGTGTAGGGGTTGTTCCAGTATGGTTCATGGTGAATCCATTGGAGATATCAGTAGCGACGCTACCACGAGCAGGGAGAGTGTAATGGTGGCGGTGGGAACGCTACTGGTTAGGTGGTAGGAGAGAACCGGTGATTCAGAAGAACAAACTTGAGTTGTACCCATTGTGATTGCTCTATTCACAAAGATCCAAGGGTGTGTGGTGGGAAACCCATCATGGGAACTCGGGCTCTTCGCAGTTTGTTGGACAGCATAGCAAGGACAAGGGGAAAAACTCCGATTCAGAATCGTTCTGGGGATAAACTAGCTGTCGCATATTTGTTTTGAATCTGCTGTTTTTTAAGAGTAGATTTGGTTCGTATTCTAGGGATTCCATATAGGTGTTGCAGTTTTTGTGGATCATTAAAGCTTTATATACAACTAACTAAGCGTGGGCGGTGCGGGCGGTGCGGGCTATGCCCGCAAAAATAAGAATGTTGTAGGGAACCTGACACAGACCACTCGCATAAACTAAAATATACTTAAAAAAAAAAAAAAATTTGAATCACAGGGTAATAAAGAATAGCCAAAAACTGGCTACGGAGTCAGAGTTTAGCTGACGAATAAAAAAAATGACAAATTGAAAAATCATCTAGGCTACCAGAGTGGCCCGAGGTGACTTGCCCGGTCGGGCCAAAAAAAAAAAAAAAAAAAACTTAATTTGATGAAGGATTTCGATGTGACCTTGAGGCAAAAGTTGTTCAATTTATTTTTCTGCATAACATAGTTTTTTTTTGGAGTTTTTGATTTTTGATTTTTTTTTTTTTTTTGTGGGACCTTTCCTAGTCCTTGCACAGGCTGGCCACCCGGGAACCGGGCTGCCCGATTGGTAGCCTAGAAAATAATAAAAAAAAAAGTAAGAGGAAGGGCGAGGAGAGACAGAGACAGACAAAAAGAGAGAGATAGAGATAGATAGATAGGTAGATAGATAGATAGATAGATAGATAAATAGATAGA
>BFEA01000001.1:8701539-8712103 GCA_003427395.1 Chara braunii
TAACGACAGGATCTCCCCTATTCAGGGTGGATCGCCAGAATCGCCATCTGTCAGAATATAATCTAACTTCTCTAAATCAAGAAAATTTCGGCAGCGCTTCCCGTAGGAAAAATGTCTTTTCAAAATTTATATCAGCCCGAATATGAGAACAAAAATAGTCTTTGACTTTCCAAAGTTCAATTTTGTCTAACTCCCTGAATTAGCAAAAATTTGGGCAGCACTCCCTTTAGAAAAGGAGACTTTCCAGATTTTTACTAAGCCATATATGAACTTTAGACGGGCTGAACCTTGAAAAGTCAAGAATTGACTAACTCCCCGGATTTGTAGAAATTTCGGCAGCGCTTCCCGTAGAGAAAGTGGCTTACCAAAATTTATACAAAGCTAAGAATAACAAAAGATCCCAGAAAATGCAAGAATCGATCTAAGTAAAAAAACTTAGCTCAGAAAATGCAGGAATTGACCTAACYCCTATCGCTCTAGCACGAGGCGAGCCTCTACAGCAACTACCTGTCAACCTGACACTCAAACCAAGTAGTAGCCTCACTCAGCCTCATGCACGCCAGACCACAAAGGTAAGTACTCTCGTCACCCCAAATCAATCTTTGCAAACAATAGTTCGTAACTTCTCAATGTTTTATCCGCTTATACCCAACTTACGTAGGGCATAAAGTCAAGCCGTCCAAATCCGCTTATACCCAACTTACATAGGGCATAAAGTCAAGCCGTCCAATCTTATGGAACTTGCCTGACTCAGCCATTGAGTATACACGAACAGGTTGCACAACTACTTCTCTCTTCTTTTTGGGCATACGACTAGGCCGTTCATCTTAGAACAAGGCTTAGTCGCCCATAACTGTTTAATATCCAACTTATATATACCTCTCTGAGCTTGGTATTCAAAAGTTGGGCATAGGATCGGACCGTTGGTCCGGCCTGCCCAGGGTCACCTTCAATTATACTCTTAATTATACTCTCTTCATTTAATGATAAGCTATAGCCAGGCCGTCCAATCTTATGGAACCCATGCCTGGCTAGCCTGTTCATACATAGGATAGTATAAAATATAGCCAAAATTTAACCCTTTGAGTTCCAGCGTGTGCGAGGCAATGGGCCAGACCGTCCAATCTTATGGAACTGGTCTGGTCCTCTGCCAGGTTCGTTTCTCTTTGACCCAACTGTGTACAGCATGAGTCCAAGGCGGTCCAATCTTATGGACACGCCCTTCCCTCAGCAAGGATTATTCCCTCAGAATAAAGCAAGAGGGGGGGGGCTGAGCCGTCTAATCTTATGGACCTGCTCAGACCTCCTCGATTAGAAACAAAAGAAATAGAACAAACCCCAATCAAACATGGCAACCAAACCCTTCAATCTTATGGTACAGGTTTGGCCCCTGAAAAGTCAGCCATAGTCAAACCCTCACAATTCAGAGCAATCAGACCGTCCAATCTTATGGAACTGGTCTGACCCCATAGGACCCATTCACGCTTAGGCAAAACCACCTTTCACCCACCCTTCCCCCAGATGCAACCCCTTGTGTTCACAATCTGCCTTCAGGCAATCAACAAAAACTGAAACTGAGATTGCGCACACATTCTTTTACTTAATTTGAGTTGTGTCCTGCCAGTCAACCCAAAGCCAAAATAGGGGTACATACAGTATACTCAGTCAACTATAGCAAGACGTACAAGTAGGGGTTATATCAGGGTATATAAAGGGGATGCAATGGTTACCTTTCAATTCCCTGCCTCCAGAGCCTCGCCTAGGCTCCGGCAGAGCTCCCGCAATTGGTGGGGCGAACCTCCCACAGAGGCCTTCGCGCGGATTACGGGTTGCAATCCCGCCTGCTGCCTTCCTCTCGGCACCAATAGACTAGACTTAGAGTAAGGAGGGCAGGGGTAGATAGTTTTGAGACTCTCAGATACAAGAATGGTGCACTCAGACTCGCGAGAGAGGGCCTTCAAATCCTGTCTCGCCTGAGGGCCCCACAATGGCAGCCAAGTGTGACAACTTGGTCAAAACGGAGTCATACCATCGGACTCAACCCTCCGGTCGACTCCTCAACTCGCAGCAATAACCCCCCTTCGTAACTCAAGCCACATCCCCCTCATCACTTCCCTCCATACCGTAAGGGCAGCCCGGCCACATGGCCCGTTCCTCCACGTGATGCAGCAGCCGTATAGTCCCAAAGCCGGCCGCAGTCTTCAACAGTGCAACCGTCTGCAGTCAACCAGCCCAAGACTTTGTAATAACCCTCAACAACCGCCGCAGCAGAAGCTGCATTCTACGCAGCGAAATACATGACAACAACCAAAGGCAGTTGACAAACAGGAGTAGCGCAGCCCAACGGTCAGCTGCAGCAACCAGCGCCGACAGCAAGCGACTGCAGTGCAATCTCAAGAGCCTGGCGAACAAGCCGCACTATCAGGCTTCCCGCCTGTGAACTTCAATGCTCTCACTCCCGCCCGCTTGCTCCGACCACTTCCTTGGTCAAACGCACGACCAACAGGTAAGTTTCCAACTCCCGTGGCTTCCCACCTCCCTCGCTACTGCAGTATATCACTCCGGATGAATCTCTTACAGCAAGGCGGGAAGATACACCGTCGATTCCCAGCCCACACGTCCCACTCTCAACCGTTGCAAGGCAGGGCACGGCCCCGTCCTCCCTCGCTGCGCCCTGACTCTCTACTGCGCTCCCTTTCCTTACTCAAGTTCGAATGTACCTGGCGCGATTTAGCGCCCAGGTTTATTCGGCTTACTTCGCCACCTCGCTGACCCAACCCGTTGCCCGGCCCGAGCGCTTGTCACCGCCTTACCTCGCTGCTCACTGCCGGCTTTCCCTGCTTCGGTCGTAGCCCGTAGCATCCCCATACACCCGGCTCCCTCCCCCGCTCGGATCCGTTTGCCTGTCTTCCCCTTGCCCCCGCACGTATCCGGCACACCCTCGCGACCGGGTTCACTCACCCTCTCCCCTTCACTCCGCTATGGCTCCGCGCCGCTCCAGTCTTACTAACTGCCTAATCTACTAACCTGTCAGTAAAAGTATCATTAGAACCAGTATCGCCCTGTTCAAAAGCCGCCACCTCGACTCTTTCCCTTCACGATTCCGTTTAGAATCGAGGGCGCTACATCCTTTGAGTTGCGCCCGACTCATCACTCCATCACTCTTCCCTCGAACGAATCCGGCGCAAGAATGCATCCAAATTCATCTCCTCCTCTTCTACCCGCCGCTCGCCACGTCGTCACCTCGCCCGTTGCTGCTTACCACCTCTGTTGCTACCTCTTACGAGTGACTCCGCAAGTCGCAGCCGCACTTCGATCCTCCTCGCCCCGCACGCACCTGCCGCAGGGTCCCGTCCCGGGTCATTCCGTCTCCCCTCTCCCGTAGCCAGCTACGCTGCCAGCCCGTAGCCCCTGCACAACATCTTCCACTGTCCGGCTTGACTATCGCACAACGTCCGCCACGCCACTGCACTATCCGGCCGACTGCCGCCCCGTTGTTCACCTCCGCCTGTATCCTGGCGCGAACCGCATCCAGGTTCACTCCCCCGCGCTGACGTCACCACCCTGCTTTCGTCTACCTCAGTGGCCCCGCTTCGTCCCGTTCTTATCGTCGTGGCGCTCTGCCCCACCTTCCCTTTTCCATACGTGCCCGGTGTGCCCCCACATCCAGGTACACCGGTTCCTCTCACCTCTCCCGCTCGATTCGCCACCTTCACCCTACCGTGCTCTTCTCCCCGCTCCGCCCCTCCGCGGTCCGGCTCCCTCTGTACACACCCCGCATCGTCCCGCCAGTACTAAACACATCCGCCCCGGAACCCTGCCCCGGTTCACGCCTCCTCTTCCCACCTTCCCAGGTCGCCTCTCCAGCCCGACTCCCTCTCTGTGCCCAATTCAGTAGGGATTCGCACATACGGCCCCCCCTTTCTTCTTCCCTGTTGTTGAAGTCAACGTGATTAGCGTAGCATGGCGCGGACGACACAAAAATCGACTCGACGAGCGCAGCAGCAAAACGTCGAGTGAAAGCCTCTCTCTCGATTTATGTGTGCCGCCGTCGCATCCCGCCACGCAAGCTTCCCGGGGCCGCTCCAACTTTAACGGATGTTCCGAAGGACCCCGGCCGTGGCCACGCCCCGCACCTTCTTCGTGACCCCGAAACACCCTTGCCCCCGGCATACACCTGGCGCGGGATTCCGCCCCGGTTCAGCCACCGCCTTCCCCGTTGACATCACCCCGGCCCCAGATGCTGCGAGGCCCGACAATGCCCCGCGCCGGTACCAAAGGCCATTTGGCCTACTCGCAGAAATGGGGTGCGGATGCCGCCCCTTTGGCCTGTCGCGCGTATCTGGCCTTATCGGCATCCGGGTTCATCCCCGGCCTCCTTTGCACCCCCGTTGTGCACCGTGGCCAAACGAAACCCCCTCCCCCGTAATCTCCCATCTCTAATGGATACTCCGACAGACCTAACCGCAGTGGTACCCCACCCTCGGCTCCCCAAAGTTTAAACCACCCGCCGTGGTGCCGCGCCCCAAACCAACGGCCCTCAAATATATATATGAAAAAAAACAAAAAGCAAATAACAAAAATCCCCAAGGAGGGTGCGGGGACTGCTAAAACCCCACTGGTCCCACGGACCAGGTCCGTCACCGCCCCTATTAACAAAACCGAGGGGGGATAGCCCCGTCGGGCCCTCAACCCCTTCAGCTTCCCCCATGATGCTCCGCTGCTGCTGCGCCGACGCCCGCTGGCCTTGATCCCTGAATCCTAGTAGTCCGACACCGTAACCTATAGGGCTATGCCCCAACTTGGTACAATGGAGCGCGGACTCCAATATGAGGTGGTGCCACGCCGTGCTTAGGCCTGGGAACAACAGCCTGGGCCTTCTTGTCCAACCACGGCCGGCACGCCATTACCAGACACTGACACCAGCCTACTTGAACCGCGCTGTGGCTATCCCACGGGCCACCCTTTGCGCCAGTCCTACCGTCGGTCGCGCATGCCGACCCAAAAGTGGACTTTTATCCCTTAGTCAAAACCGTAGCACGGTCCAGGTTGGTCGACTAGGCCGGCCATTCACTCAATTAAGAAAATCACACGCGCACCTTAATTTGCACGCCCACATACCCCCTAACTTAACCAAGGCGGGTCTCGGACGCGATCGTGCCTCGCACTGCTTATTTTGACCAAACTCATTGTTCCCTGTCATCTACAAAAACCAGGGCGGATACCCTTGTAAGGGTATTTGCGCCGACAACGTGTTATCAGGTTTCAAAGGTGCACGAAATCGTGAGTGAAACATTCGACCCCCCTTCAAAAGAGTAACCGCTATCCCACTGGACGTGACGGCCAATGCAATGGCAGAACCGGACCTGATACCCTCCAAAATCGTTTCAATGCAAAAAGTATTTCCTGTTTCACTGGTGCATCGATAAAAGCACACAACGGTCTTTTCTTTTGCACAGCGCGAATGACTCTTTCCACCAACACTCGTTGACATGAATGAAGACGTCGAAAATTAAAGTCATATCTGCGTTGCATTTGAATCGGATCATACTACAACTCGTCGTTTAGAATCGAGGATACCTTTTTGTTCTCGTAATGTCTGGTTATATTCTCAACAATTGTTTCCCCATCAGGTGTCAGATAATAAAGGCAGAACTGACGGATGTTTTTTTCAGACTCTTGCAAAATATGGTCAAGATAGAATAACACTAACGATTGCAAAATGTTCGGGGGAACAATTTCATTGCTTGCGCGATACTGAAAATCGTCACACATTTTATCCCAATGTCGTTCGAAGAAATGAATCGGATCGTTCACTAGATCAAACACTGGAACCATAGTGAATATTTTACGAACTTCTTCAGGCAGGTAATGCGCCTCGGCTGTGTCGATGCATTGATCGTATGCATCGTATGTTTGCAAAATGCCCAATCAAAGACACACGGATCGGAAATAATCGTATTCGACTCCGTCCACCGTACAAATTTTGGCAAAAGAGCACACCCCACGAGAATGTTTATGGTTTAGCAACACCCGAAGATAGAATCGTTCGCCTTCCGTGATCCTCACGTGATGCAACCGAGATATCTTTTCAAATGGACGACTGTGAAGATCACGCTTTCTTCGGTTCCACTTCTTATGTTTGTTATCCCACGCATTAATATTAATGATCTCTTCATACAGAGGAAACTCCTCTTTAGGAACATATTCATTCAAAGAGTTGTGTTTCATCCATGCCGTCAATTTCATTTTCGAGGGCTCTTGCGAAACAATGTCATGCTCAGTGCCAGGATCAAATTGCACTTTTTGCATGTTTTCGAGATGCACAGACAATCTTTCGACCGCTGGCCACGTCGAACTCAAATAGACGCTAGCATGCTTCGCATGCACCTACAACACGCATATCTTGATACAACTCGACCTCGTCGATGAGCGCATTATTATCTTGTTCGCAAACCATAGCACGATCGCACCCTTTGTACACGTACTTGCACACCTTGATGTTAGTACAATATTCAACATTTAAGTGACAATTAAACCTCATTAGCAAGTAGGGGTTATACGGGACTACAAGCCAATTGTCGTAAACGACTCCATTTTGAACAATCATAAAACCATCGTCACTTGGTTTCCTTCTCCTATACGAAGGATACGTTTGTTCGTCTTTAAATGTTGTTGTTGAAATGAAGTTTTTCGGAAACCCTTTTGTGCATTCTCCGTCCTCTGTACACGAAGCATCGCGTTTCTTCGCACCGCAAATCCCGTGCAACATGAACTTGGCTACTCTTTCTCTCAATTCCCCTTCCGGAGGAATCTTGACACACACCACATTGTCAACAGCATCCGCATTCCGAATTTCATCATCCGAATGCCGGATAACCAATATATGTGTGTGTGATAGACTCTTTTTTTCAACCTCTACCACATACAACATTCCACTCACTCTACCAAAGATCCGTTTGTTCTTTATCTCATCAATCAGTTGTGCAAGATAACTTTTGAACACTCGCGCCAGAAGATCCGGCCTGTCGTTAGGACATTGACCTGGCAACAGGTTTTGTTTGATCTTCGGTCAGTTAGTGTTGCATGTCGTAGTGATGAAAAGATCCGGTTTTTCGAATCGCCTCACAATTGCCATGTTGTCGTGATATCTTTCACTCATATATCGCGGGCTCCTAGTGAACGTCGACGGTAAAAACCACTTTTGTCCCAACATCGTCACCACATTGATTTTGTTGCACAACGTCTCGTAAATCCTGATAATACTCTGAGCGCAATTCTTTCTGGTGGAATCTCGCCCATTTTAAGCGGAGGGATTCAACTTTAGCGTACGCCATGCAACAAAATTCGTGGAAGAGACTTGCTGCATAAAGGAGGCAAGGTCTTTCACGATCGCGCTCGTGAAGGTGAAATGCATAGTACTCCTTGGCACTAAGTCCTGGCGGTCATCCAACTTCCGAGGCATGTCGAACAGACCAACTATCAATTCCCCCGGAGAAAAGTAAAACAAACCTTAAGCAGTCGTGCTCGAGAACATTCCGGAACCACAACCGTCTGCCGCTCGCCCGGAAGAGGAGCACTCAAACGAATCTCGAGCTCACGAGGAAGGATTTCATCAGCCATCAGAACACACACCTCATGTAAACCCACGGGACAATTATAACGCCTTTTATGTTCCTCATCAGGCATGGCATCCAGATTTATAACCAACTTCCTCCCATTCAACGCTTCCGGCGGAAGGTCAACAACCGTCATAAAGTTCTTCACGTAATTGTTACATCGTTGTAGCAATTAGTGAAACCTTCTCAATATTCATTTCGCTCGATCAAGTTCTACATCGGGTGTACGTCCAGGTAAGTTAAGGAAATCTACCCTTTGATCAATCGCGTCGTCCAAACGTTGAGGATCGTGCAAGTTTAGTAGCGCAAACAGTGAAGGTTCCCCTTCCCCCACAACCATTGCACCGACACGATGAAAGATTGAACCTTGAGCCCTAAGTTGGCCCTAGAATCCTCGAACATCATCGCTCGGTTCCTTCAACCACGAGGATGCGAGGGATAAACTATTATTAATTATCCTCGCATTGTTTCGAAGGAATCGACCGTCGGAAGTTTGAGACATCCAAAGGGAAAGAATCTCATGCTCCGGGGAGCCTTCGCAAGACCATTATCATAAAGGACAACGCTTTGTATCTTTTCGGCAACACATCTTTGTCCATTTTCTTTCATGATGTCACAATTTAGCACCACAATGCTTACACAGATCTTGACCACCAATGCCGAACGGTTCAACAGTGCTAGCATTTCCAAGAATGGCCTCGGTGTTCTCAACCGCCGCATACGTTGTTGCCACGGGTGCAGATGGGGGTGCATTAAGATTAGGAGCCGAAACATCATGGGAATCATTCATTTCTTGCTTATGAGTCACGACTATTCGGCTCACTGTCTTCGCGATTGTTCATTGAATTTCAATTTCTCACGGATGGATTTTGCAGTTGTCTCACCCACGATGACAGACTCCACGAGTGCCTCGCCAGAGAAGATTGAGTTTTCGATTGTCTCGCAGGAGAAGATGCACTCCTCGATTGCGCAGAGGCGCTCGCTCGAATCTCTCGAAGGATATTCACAGCGAACAAACCTCACCTCACACCCTGTACAAAATCTTTATGAGCACGCACATTTTCTTTCCTCCTGTGATTCTTAAGCGCAACTCTCAATGCACGCATACGTTTAACATGAAAGTTTGGTCGTCTTCCCTTATTTTTTCTTCGTTTTGAAATTAGACGAGACGTAGAACATGGTTCATTCACATTCAGTCTATCGACTTGTTCCGTTCCTTCACCAGCCTCTACAGTACTTTCAACAACTATTGCACTTGCATCATAGCCCGATGACACACGATGAGGCATCAAGGACAACGATCCAAGTTCTAAACGACGCACAACTTTATTCGCACGCAGTTGTGGAATCAATAACATACGGTACCGTCTATTGCGCCTTGAATGAATCAGTTTCCATAATAATAATCTTCTCCGTCGATTATGAGATCCAATAAACTTTTTAATTAATGTGTTCGGCGAATTCGGTTGGGTCGTGGCAACAGGAGATGAATGTGCATGAACATTTGTCGAAGTGGGAGAAAGTTTGCTTTCCACACATTTTGGCCGGACATCGACAATCAATGTCGACGATGAACAATTGTGCACATATGGCGAGTGCAAGGGAAAATCATCGAGTAAAACCGATCTTCCAACCATTGAAACGCAATCTGCATTTATTGCAACATCCGTACGAATTTCAAGTGGACGTTCACTTTGCAAGGTCATAGAAAGATTTTCATGACAACTAATGCGATCGGTACGAACATTAATATTTCCTTGACTCGTTCTTTTGAAAAACACAGGGCTTGTGAAATCATAAATCGATGGAATCGCTTGTCAAAAAGATAGAGACCTATCACTATATTGTTCTTCAAATAAACAATTAGGACCATCATCTTGAGTTACCATCGGTTGTTTACCTCTCCTGGGAGCAATCCCCTCACCTGCAGTACCTACCGCCTATTGTAAAGACCTTCGAGTTCGACGACTCTGGGAAACTGGTGGTCCACGTTTCTCGTGTTCATGTTGTGATGACATCGGTTTGGCACTCGCAGAGCGACCGGGAGTAATATTTGAACCTATACGCAATCTAAATCCATGGTTGGATATGGAAGAAGGGCGGTCTAACGAAGACAAACCGACTTGACCCGGAACAACGGGAGGACACCCAGTACACTCTAAAATCGTTGGCGAAGACACCCCTGGATCCTTAACAACCCTTTCACAACGCCGAAGGCGTTTGCGACGCTTCCACAGAACATGCAAGGACATATCTGCAGGTGAAGAGTATAAGATTCACATTATAACATCACATAACATTTAAGCCAAAAAAAAAAAAATTCTTCCAAACTTCTTACTCATCTCAAGCGGTTTTGAACATTATCTCATGTCTATATTTTAAGGGATACTTACCTGGTTGTTTTTTAAGAATAAGCAGAATAGTATAAGAACGAACACACGAAACCATACAATATTGAAAAACATAATTTAACAAATGTTAACAACTAAGGATTAATATCATCTCCATTACCATGAATACGTAGAACAAGAGATCACATACCAAAAAACGACTAAGGTGACTTTTATATGTATACATCAACAATGTTTTCTTCAAATTTCATGAATAGTTCTCAAGAAAAGAAATGCAAAAAAAAAAAAAAAAAAAAAGGGAGAGAAACGACTTAAATAGGATAGAGACAGAGACGACGACTTAACTAAGATAGAGAGAGCAAGAAAGAGAGAGAGACAGAGAGAGAAAGAGCGAGAAAGAGAGAGAGACAAAGAGAGAGAGAGAGAGAGAGAGAGAGAGAGAGAGAGAGAGAGAGAGAGAGAGAGAGATAAGGACGACTTAAATAAGAGAGAAAAAAACGACTTAAATGTGCATGTGTGTGTGTGTGTGTAAGAGAGAGAGAGAGAGAGAGAGAGAGAGAGAGAGAGAGAAAGAGAGAGAAAGATAGAGATACA
>BFEA01000001.1:8810817-8823781 GCA_003427395.1 Chara braunii
AGATGTTCATCCGCATCGACGCCCGCCGTGTGCCCCCCCCCGGGGGCGCGCTCTCACGTTTAATGGCGCGTTGTGAACAATTCGGTACTTGCACCACTCTGCACACCGCCCCTCCCTCGATCGCCTTCATCCGCCAGCCCGAATCAAAACTTCGCCCCGGTTCCGGTGCGCAGAAGAACACAACCTCCCCCCGCGGGCCGCTCGCACTTAAGGGGTAGGATTTCATGGGTAGCGGCACTACGGAGGCGGCGTGAGTGCCACCGTTGGTGGTGGGAGTGCTATTCCTTGCAGTTGGTATCATTAGGATAGGAAGCAAACTCGAACTGTATCCATGGTGATATTGGTTCAACTGACCGTAGATCTTATCGAAGATCTAAGAGTGCGTGGTGGGAAACCCGTCAAGGTAGTTCAGGCTTCCTTTAGACTGCAGACGTGTAGGGTCATAGCTCGGAGGACGGGAGTGAGTGTGAGAAAGAGGGTGAATATCAAGCTGCCCTACGATTCGTGAATCCGGAAGGGTGGCGTGCAGAGGTTAGCAGAGGAGGTGATCGAGCGGGAGATCGAAGACAAACCCCTCGCGGATTTCGTTAAGACCAGGATTCGGATACTCTGGCTGAAGAACCGGAGCGTAGCGCAATTAATTCACAACCAGAAGGGTTTTGCGTGCATGAAGGAACATAGCTGCCCGTGCGCGAAGCTCGATTTGCAGAAGGTGGACGCGCACGTGATGACGCGATTCTCGGAGATGGAGGTTCTTGTTTTCATGAGGAATTCCAGGAATGTAACTAGACCTGCCAAAGCCAGTAACACAGTTACGATGGCCAAAGCGGTGCTAGCGGCAACCACACATTTGAAGGTGACTGAAACACCGATGGTAGACCGTAGACCCAAGTGAGATATGGATTACAGAGCAAGGCTCGAGTACGACGTGGAAGGATGATGAGGTTCTTAGTTGGAAGAGGCGGCTTGACGGCCTGGTACTCTCTCCGATAGATCGTAATCAAGGAGACACAGCGGTGATGTGCCCGATAGTCTATTGTCATGGTTTGGGAAGACTTTCACCTGGAACACAAACTATGAAACGATGGCGCCCGCCGAGGAGGAGGTCCTTAGGGAGAGCAGAGAAGATTTTAAGAAGAGTGGATTACCTGAAATCGGGAGCTGGAGGCCTGACGGACGCCTGGGGACGACATACGTGATCCCGAAGCATAAGGATCTGACACGATGGAGACCAATAGCGCCCGCACCGGCTGATCCAGCTGCTTTGACACAACGGAGATTGGCACGCGCTCTACATCAGATGCTGAAACGGTTACCGGCGAACAGCACATTCTACTTGAACTCCATCTCGGAACTAACAAAGAGACTCGYAGGAACTGCAGTACRTTTTAGAGCMGCGGGGTGCGACCAAGCTATCGGGAGGTGTTATGATATCAAAGACATGTTCTCGCGGATCCCGCAYGAAGCAGTGATTCAGGCGGTACACCAGCTTCTCAGGATCTATGAGAACAAGGGAAGTAAGCAGGTCARAGTGTCTCGGAGGGGGARAAACTGTATTATTAGTGATAACAAGAGAAAGACGGACGGTTATGTTAGCTTGCCACTGAAGCTGATTCTGGAAGGCGTAAGATACGACCTGAGACACTCGGTCGTTAAATGCGGAGATAAAATAGTCAGGCAAATTTTTGGAATTCCGATGGGGAAGTCGACAAGCCCGATCCTAGCCTCGATTACCTGTGCTATGGTGGAACTGCGCTTTATCAATGAGCTTGGAAGCGACAGAAGACTTGTGGGCGGCTGGAGAGTGATGGATGACATCACCGTGATCGTCGGAGTAATGGGACAAGGCGRCAATGCTGGACACCGCGAAGATCTCTTCGAATCCTTCGAAGGGATCTACGACAAGAATCTGGAGATAGTGCGAAAGGACGACTGTGGGACGACGTGGCAGTTCGTTGGAGGTGAAATGATGATCTGTAGATCGCCACTTCAGCTTCACTACATACCAAGTACAAGAAATTCGGAAAGCMTGAATGCAGACGGAGAACTTCGCTTCCAGACGATGCAGGACTACAACTCATATTCAGCGAAATGCGTGAAGAAGGCGGTATTGACAACCACGATTAGAAGACTGTGGGACCAGGCGACGAGCAAGGAGCTAGTACTGGGTGCTATTGGCTTTGCTGTTTGCGAAGCGGACCTCCGGGGTTACCCCCCGGAGGTCTCTCYCRGTGCCCTGACCAATTTGGTCAAGGCTGTGCCCAATCGAGCACTACAGACCCTACGAAAGGCCTTTTCCTACTCAGCGGACAGAGGGAGCAGAATTAGTAAGAAGGAAGGTGGCGAATGGCGGTTAGACGGAGAAGAGCGAGATATGGTAAGACATCCGTCAGCGGTACTTACGGAGCATCTACGAGGTGGGTAAACACAGTAAGAAAAAACAGAGTAGAAGTGAGGTTGGCGAAAGGCAAAAAGGAAAGTGAGGTGGAAGAGACAAGAGAGTACGAGCGGAACGGGTTAGGCGAAACTCACGAATCGACGGACTTAGTAAGATCGACGACGAAAGGTGATGGTGGAAGAGGAAGGGAAAGGTAAGATGGGAGGGGCAGAGACAACTGGCGGTTCAGGAAGGGAGGTAAGTAGGCAACAACGATGCAAAAGCAGTCGGGGGATGCGGGTAAGGGAGTGCACAATATCAAGTGTTTTGGGACGGCATGAAGGACAGATGCGGACGTGGGAACGAGGTTATGAGGACAGGAGGGACGAGGTAAGTGGCAAAGGAGTACGCGTAGTATCGGGTGTAGGGTAGAGTTGGGTTTAGAGTAGGAACTTCGCAGATTATAGTAGATGTGCCCACCGAGAAGGCTATTTAAGTGAAGGTGGTAGAACGAACTACCATCTCAGAGCTACATGTCGAAGCTATCCTTCTGGTCGAGCCCCCTGATGAGACTGTCGAAGGTACGCCGACAGCGAAACGCGTCGGGGCAGAGCGTACTAAAGGGAGGAGTGTTGTGATGGAGTTCTTAAAGAGTGCATGAGCTTTCTGATGTATGTATTCGGATCAAGTGTGGTCATGCGAATGCTTGCTTTGCGTACTTGGACTCCATGTTTAATCCTCTTCTTGCTTCGTTGAAGGTTTTGATGGATCTCTCTCTCTCTCTCTCTCTCTCTCTCTCTCTCTCTCTCTCTCTCTCTCTCTCTCTCTCTCTCTCTCCGCCCGTATAGAGATGTGGAAAATGGGAACAAACACCCACCGCGCGCGCCCTGCATTTTTCTGTCGTTTTTGTTTCGTTTCAAATCTCTTTTCTTTTTTTTTCTGTGTTTTCTCTTTTCGTTTCTTATTTTCTTTGGAATTTCACCGACCGGGTGTTCGTTCGCCCGACCCCCAAAAGTCGCGGCGCGTTAACGGCCGCGACTTCAAAAAAACAACGGGGAGGTACGGGTGGTTTAAGGTTCATCAGAATGAGCAAAGGTCGTTCATTTTTGAGTTTAGCCCAGGGCTGTGAGCAGGTAGAATGTTCAAAATGTTTTTGGATATTCACTGGCTGAAGGATTTTAGTAATTTGGCCACCTTTTATTGAGCTTCTCGTTTTTGAGAAGTTTTATTTCTGTTGAGAGTAGAGGGGTCCTGGGACGCTGGACGTGGTTTCCAGCAAGGTTCTCGGTGACTCCCGGTTGAATTGTGAGGTCCCTGGCCTCAGCCTTTTTTTTTGGAAAAAAAAAAAAAGAATGCCAGTTAGGGCCTAGTTGCACAACTCACCATCCGTCACATTTCGTGGCGGATCCGTGGCGAGTGAAAAATATGAGAATCGTGTCGAACTCGAGGCCTTGTTGCACGTACTCGCCACAAGATTTCTTCTACAGAAACGTTAAAAAATTTTGTCTCCCCCATGTGGACTCGTGAAGCCCTGCACTCTCCAGAAAGCTGTTTTGTGGCGAGGTCCGAAGACCACCCTCCACAAACCGCCGTGCACAGGCGGGGAAACTGAATTCACTCTCCACGACGCGACTCGACGGTGTGGCGAGCCGTCTGACACATTTTGCATTCGCCAAGTTTGGCGAGTAAGTGCAACCAGGCGCCTACTCGCCAAACTTGGCCTATGGCGGTAGTGCAACTAGGCCCTTAGAAGATAAGTGAGGTGAGAGAGAAAAATATATTGCTGTCCCCCATGAGCAGGGGTCTGGTCCCACCTACGGCCGTTGAGTTGAGAAACCTCAACGGTGTGACACCATTTACCGCATTTTTTAAATCCGAAAAATGCATTTCAGATTTATTCGTAGCAGTTTTTAWTCATTTTAAGAAAATGATGCGAAAATAGTGGTTTCTGTCGAGGATTCTGCGTATCTTGAAGTACCATATGGGCCTCGCYGCACTACTCTCGAAATGTGCAAAACGAGAGTGAATCTTCCCCTAGAATATGGAAAGATGCACTGCAATGATTTTTGTCTTTTGTGCATGTCGAGAGTAGTGCAGCGAGGCCCCATGATGTGGAAACASGAGGACGTCGAAGTGGGTCCAAAGAGCAATGAATATAGCCAAGAACACAGAAACATACATCGACTTTCTTTTTTCTTTTGTTTGTGCATGTGGTGAGCAACGGAGCGAGGCCTTATAGAGCCCACGCACGACAGTTACGGCTTTCATTGCACTGACGAAGTGCCTGACGCAGTATACGAGAAACGGGGAACAGCAGATGGCGACTAAAAATTCCAAAAACCGCAAAATTTCTCATCGACCATGTTGACAAACCTACCCTCGACCGTGGAGGGTAGCTTTCTCAACTCTGTGGCGCTTGCCCATGCCGCCTTCCCTCCATTGAGGGAGTCCATTCGAAGTCCTTATACAAAAAAAAAATTCATTCAAATCACCCGGTAGGACATCAACATTTCGAAATACTTCCAACCGTGGGATCGCAGCGCTGTCGACGGCCACATCCTGTCGAACGTTGTCGCTCGTCGTAGAAAACTCCGCGTTGAGTTTTCTCAACAACACAGGTGGGACCAGAGCCCAGAAGGCAGCTTTTTCAACCAAAAAAAAAAAAAAAAAAAAAAAAGGTAATAATTGGCTCCTGGTTTGGAAAACAAAAGAAGAAAGAAAGAAAAAGACACCTCAAATCCCGTAGATGACACGAAAGACCCATCCATACAACCTACTGGTCTCCGGAGGCTGACCCTCAAACTTCCAGATGCCGCCCATGAATTCCGGTCACACTCATGTTGCCCACCACAAACCCCCCTCCTCGCTACCTCTCAACAACAACCATCATACACGCAAGCCACCGGTAGCCACCAAGAGACCGTTCGAGTTCACGACACAACACGACAAAGACAAGGCTAGTAAGAGCAGCCCCTACGGGCTGCGAACTACCCCTCAAGACGGGCCCCCGCGAGGTACCCCACCCCCCTAAAGACCCACCGTATCATATCAGTTCATGTGTACCGCGCTGGGCTGGGGGTTAGGTTCGTGGGTTGTCAACCTGACACCAACCAAGGGTGCACCCGGGAGGGTGAGGGGGACAGGGTCGAGCGTACAACGTTGAACCTCCCCTTAGCTACGCCAGTCCAAAGCCGCCTCGTCTTGGCCCCGGGCAAGGTCCCACTTGCGCAAATTAGGAGATTTGGGCCGTTGATCTTTGCTATCTACGGTCAGTATCTCTTAATTCGTGCAAGTGGGACCTAGCCCCCGGCTGGTGGGACGTATACCTTTTTCTTTTGTGTGAGATAATTATACTGCCCATGAAACAGTGAGGCCGGGGTCCGGGGCAAGGTCCCACTTGCGCAAATTAGGAGATTTCGGCCGTTGATCTTTACTATCTACGGTCAGTATCTCTTAATCCGTGCAAGTGGGACCAAGCCCCCGGACAGAAGAGAAAAAAAACCGCTGGGAGTGGGACGTATACCCCCAATGGATTGAAAAGATTTTGGAGGGAAGCTTTCTTTGCACGGGCATGGCGAACAAAGATCTCCTTTTTTTTTTTTTTTTTTTTTTTTTTTTTCACCTGCCGAATCTGGACAGGACGGCCTTTCAGGCCAAAGATCTCCTTATGAGTACTGCACGACAGGAAATGGGTCACTCTCCGTCAACAGCCGCACGAACTCTTTTCTATCCTATCCCGTTGCTAGTGGGACCATGCTCCCGGTCTGCGAGCACCAACAAAAGAAAAGCAGACGCCGCAGAATTCCCCTCTCTCTCTGAACGGGGTACAACACATGTAATTTTCCTCTCCGTCAACAGCTCATGGGTGTCGATGGGCTCGGCAAAGCAACGAAGCTTCGATGCACATCAGTTTCGCCGGAACAAATAGCGGTCGCCCATCCAGGCGCCTTCAGCCTGGCCGAATCCGTCCTGCCTTCCACGCCCTCCGTGTGTCCGAATCGCGGAAGTATCACGTTTTGTCCGTCTTCTCGCGTTGCCTTTACTTTCTCCCATTGAACGTGACCCCTGCTGGTCATTACACGTCCCTGATCTTAGGATGCCACCTTATCTTCCTACTACCGTTAGCGGACAAAATGTGACAGGGGTCCCTGCGGTTATGGGCGCGCCAATGATTGTCATGAGATTGTCATGGGGTCCATGTAGCCGTCGCCCTATGATGTGATTATTACCGCCCGCGGACCACCAGCATTCAAGTTGTGCCGGGCAACCTCCACGTTGGCGCCATTACTGCTGCGCAGCCCTTCTACAACCATCCGTATAAGTAAGCAGGGCCACTGCAACGATCCGAACGGTATTGCAGTTTTGGGCAGCCGAAGTAGCGGAGTTATCCTGTACTCCGCTTGCTTCGTCTTGCGCCCAAACGTCCCGGTATGCACGTGCCTCTGTGACCCCCCTCGATAGACTACGCTTCGTTCCACAGAACCACAATTAACTCCACGCCACTTCACCATTGCAGCTGCCGATGAAACGTCTCTCTCGTCATAGCCGCGTCCCGGCATTGGTTGATTGGGATGCAATTTGAAAGGGACCCACCTCGCTGATTCCGCTCCTTGCTACCTGTTTTCCTGCCAGCGCATCTGCCATCCGGAAGGTGAGACGCCCGACTCGCAGGGACTCTTTTTGTTGTCTTTTTGTCCCCCTTGTAGATTCGCAGGGAGTCTATTAATAGCTTGATCGAGCTCCTGGGCAAGGTCGGCTTCTACGGCGGGGGTCGCTCTGCTGGTTGGCCATTTTGCTTATCTGGGCGATCGACGACAGCGGCTATGGGTGAGGCAGGCTCTAATGGCGTGAGGGCGAACGGCTCCACGCATGGCCACCACCATGGGTTGGCGTTCGCTACGCGCGCTCTCCATTTCCAGGACGAGAACGATCCGTACGGTGCGAAGAACGCTCCCATTTACCTGACGGCCACTTTCCAGCTTCCCTCCGTGACGAAGGCTGGTTCGTTTCTGTATTCGCGGTTCGACAACCCGACGAGATCGACGCTGGAGAAGCACATTGCTCGGCTTCACGATGCGGATCGTGCGTTCTGCTTCTCGACGGGAATGGCTGCCCTGACGACGGTGATGCAGCTGGTCGAGGTCGGCGACGAGATCGTGGCGGACGATGACATATATGGCGGAACGGACAGGCTGCTCACCAGCCTAGTCCCTCGGTGGGGCGTGACGGTGAAGCGCGCCAACACGAGCAATCTGGACGAGATCCGAGCGGCAGTGACGCCGAAGACCAAGCTCGTGTTCCTGGAGATCGCAACGAACCCTCTGCTGCAGATCACGGACATCGCCGCCATCTCAGAGATCGCGCACAGGACCGGCGCGCTGGTCGTGGTGGACAACAGCATCATGTCGTCGGCACTGTCGAGGCCGTTGGATCACGGCGCCGATATCGTGATGGAGTCGCTGACGAAGTTCATGTCCGGGCACAGCGACGTGATGGGCGGTTTCCTGGCGGTCAGGGGGGAGCAGCTTGCCAAGGACATCCACTTTCTCCAGTCCGCAGAGGGCGCGTGTCTGAGCGCGTTCGACAGTTTCCTGATCTTGAGGGGCATGCAGACATTGTCTTTGCGAGTGGGGAAGGCTCAGGAGAACGCGCAGGTCATCGCGGAGTGGCTGGCGAAGCATCCGCTTGTGAAGAAGGTGCTCTATCTGGGGCTGCCCGGCTTCCGCGACAGGGATCTCCATTTCAAGCAGTGCTCCGGGGCGGGATCGGTGCTCTGCTTCACGACCGGAGACGTCCAGCTGTCCAAGCTGGTCGCGGACGGCGTTGAGGTCTTTCAGAAGGCTGTGAGCTTCGGCAGCGTGGGCTCGCTGATCAGCTTGCCCTGCTTCATGTCCCACGCCAATGTGCCCAAGGCCGTCCGAGAAACCCGCGGCCTTCCGGACGATCTCGTACAGCTGGGTGTCGGGATCGAGTTCGTGGGCGATCTCATCAAGGACTTGGACCACTCTTTCAAGAAGGCTATGGCGACGCTTGGAGGACAGGCGTCACCCAAGTTCGATCCCATCCCCTCCAACAAACCCGTCTATAAGCCTCGCTTCCATTAGTAATAAACCGCCGCCATCTCGAAACAGTTTACTCCGAGGTTAGCAGAAAAAGGGCTGTTAGGAACGACGACGACGACTCTCACCCGGCGTCGCCGGCGATGGCTGGTCTATGACTTGTTCCCTACTTTTGAACGTCGTTTTCTTTTCGCTTCTGTCGAAATAGTTTCGTTGTTAGGTGCTCTCTGTGACATCAGCTAGCTAACTATGTAAATTCTTCCTCACATTAATCCTGCAAACGGCGACCGTCTTGCATTTCGGATTTCCAAAATTTTCGCTTTTTCCTCGTTTGAACTTTGAACTATTAACTGTGTACATGCATTCCCCTTATCTTAGGCGAGGAGGTTGTCCAGTTGCGCGCCCTTTCCCCATGGACGCGGGGTTACCAAGTTGTCTACCCGCCTTCTTCCGAAGACAACGCACCCTCATTTTGTCTGCACCTCACCGGAAATATAGCTTCTGTACATTCATTATCGGGGTGCGTTATGTTCGAGGGAAGACGGTAGTCGTCTACTAGGGTTTCCCCATCAACCCGCTGGGTAAGGAACTTGTCCAGTTGCCCTGGTTTCCCCCACTAACTCGTGTAAAAGAGTGGTCCAGCCGTCCGGGATTTTCCACATTAACTCGGATTAGGAGGAAAATCCATTTGGCAAGTGCCAAGTGGGATGTCAATTAACCGGTGTAACCGAGGGGTCCAGCTGTCCGGATTTATGTCGATTAACCGGTGTAGCCGAGGGGTCCAGCTGTCCGGATTTTCCTCATTAACTCGGGTCGGGTTAGGAGGTTGTCCGGTCGGCAAGTGGGATGCAAGTGTGCCGTCGAATGGCTTCAAGTTGGTCGTCTTCAATGACATGCACTTGGCGAAAAGACCGGCAGTGGACATGCTACTAGTGCACGCTGGAGTGGGTTTTGTTCATGGCTTTGGTCAGGACTACCTATCTTCGCTGACCTGCTTTGGGCGGTTGAGAAAAAATTATGTCCTTGAGGAGGGGGGAGAGACGTATGTGAAAGCTACCTAGTATGGCCGGCGTTCGCCGTTACGGTACAACTAAGGACGTTCTTTGCCTTTTGGTCTGTTTTGTTTTGTCCTTCGTGTCCATTCGTCAGTCTGAGAGAGGACGTGAGGGCCCCGCCGTCTCTTTTGGAGGAGATGAGAAGACATAGGATCAGGGTCGCGGCTGGGTAGCTTCTGATTTTTTTTTCGGCCATGTGTTGGCTGCCGACCTCTTTTCTGCTTACAGGTCAGGGCGCTCGCTGTCCTTCTCAGACGCATTGATGATGCCTTCGAGTCGTTGCTGCCAGTGCGTGCGTGCGTGCGTGCAACGGCTCGTGCTGGAGATCCGAGCATTTTGGGATCCGAGCTGAGCATTCGCACTAGGACGTCTTCTGTGTTTTCTTCACGACTCTTTTGATCGGTGTTTATCAAGACTTGTCTGTTTTTTCCTTTAGTACTCTGTTTAATGAAAACGGGCGGGAGTGATTAAGTCAATTCTGGGTTTGGGTTAGCGATCCTGTGTAGCGGGAGGAGAGTCGACGAGAGGAGTGGCAGGAGGAGGAGTTAGGAGGAGAAGCGGATAGACGACGAGTTCTTTGGAGATTGCACTCACTTGTGCGTCTCCATTTTCGCTTCTCGTCTTCGTCTCGTGCAGGGATTTCCCGTTTTCTTCTCTGACTCTGAAGTGGGATAACCCCTTGCTTTTTTTTTTTTTTTTTTTTTTTTTTTAATACGTGAGCACCACCGCATTTGAACTCGTTGCATCGGAGGAAAAAGGAAAATCCTCGCGCGTATTCACTTACAGTTGGCAATGCGTGCGTGTAATACCATTCAGCCGCACGCAACTGGTTGCAGGGTAAGTTTGGCCCGGCCCTGTGCTTGCGCCATAGGGTTAGGTATTGGGTTCAATGGGTAGGTCTTTGGATTGTGAAATCACAGAGAGATTGTGTTACTACGATCCAGAGCTGTAAAGTACATCGGAAGGTAGGTCTGGGATTAGACGACTGCAGCATGTGAGGAAGAATCTTGGAAGGACAGTGGAAACGGTTTCGTTCGGGCTTCAAGTTGTTTGTCCCACTGTGAATAGACGTCACCGCGTGAGGACCGGTGTCCCTGATCGAGGAGCACGTGCTTTCAGACCGTGGCCGAGATAATTGGAAATTTCGAGGTTAGCACTGCATCAGTGCATCCTTTCCTGTGCTGTGCTACGCTGTGCTGTCCTGTTCTTACGTTTGCGTCCTACCAGCCTACAGGTACTTGGTGATTGGAGGGGAGCAGGGAAGTTGGTTAATAGGGAATTTGAGTGCAAACGGCATTTATGATATTAATTGCTTGTAGAGTAGTCAGAGAAGGGAAGCTTAGGGCTCTTGGGTAAATTCAAAGGCTGTGTGCCGCTGAGTCAGCAATTATTCGAGACTGAAGTAGGGGATACGATGGGGGGCTGGACTCGGAAGAAGAAGCCACAGACTCTGTCAGGGGAATGATGGTTCTACCGAAGGAAGGATTTCGGGGATCTGGGTGTGCTGCAGACTGGTTATGGTTTCCCACAAATAGGACGAAAGAGATCATACCCATCACGCAGATGGCTTTTTTATCGTTCCTTTTTCTCCCTGCTTGGCAATCTCTGGCGGCTTTGTGCAGAGGGCTTGCAGATGGCCTTTCGATCGTTCCTTGTCTATCTTCTTGGCAATCCCTGGCGGTTTTGTGCAGAGGGTTTGCTCTTCTTCACAATCATAACGAGTACTACTGTAGTGGTTAATTAAGTAGCGTAATGTAATTATACTGTCATGCGTCCGCGTGGCGCTTTCTCTGTCCTCGGTAAGCATATTGTGCATACTGTTACTGCTGTAGTGGTTTGATCTCTCGTCGGTGGGCTCTGCCACAATATTACAACGGGAGCTCTGCCCCGTGCATGTTGTGCATACTGTTACTGCTGTAGTGGTTTTGAACGTTCTCGACTTCATGAAGCAATGTATTGGAACGGGGCAATTGCCGTGGTTTGATCTCTCGTCGGTGGGCTCTGCCACAATGTGGGTGGGTCGGAGGAATGTGATTCAGTGAATGAAGCACAGGCTATCGGCAACGGGGAGACGATGGAAGCTGGTTGGTTCTACCAAACGAGGATTTCTCTTTTTTTTCCAAAGGGGCAACAGCCTTGAGATGTTATCATCGCAAACGAGGATTTCTGGAATATTGATGTGGTGCAGACTTGTTATGTTTTGGCCGCAAAGAGGACGGAACAAATCATATCAATCATGCTCGTCAGATGCTTTGTCGGCGCTTGATCTCTTGCTCGTTCCGCTCTTGGCAACGCTTGTCCACAATCCATATGGTTTGCTGTTTACAATGATAATTACCGCCGCAGTTCGATCTCACGCCCAGCAGACACGTGGCCTCTTCCAAACTATGGGTCCGAACTGTGGGGTCCGAGGTATGGCAATGAACGGCCAGAGAGGGTGTGGCTAATGGAGGAATCGCAAAGGGGAGAAGCTACAGTCTTCCCCCGAATACAACGTACGGTCAATGCCGGTCATTATAGCTGAATTTAGACTGAAAGATGCCCCAAATTCGGCTATAATGACTGTACGTTGTATTCGGGGGAAGACTGTAGAAACGAATTTCTCCATACAACTGACAGTTGGTTAAAACTGACATTTTTTTTCTAAATTCACGAAATTGAGCGTACCCAAAAAACGGTATTTTTTAGCGGTTTTTATTTTTCTCCCATGACATGGGACCATCTGATGGTTGGGCGTCGTGATCCCTCGGATATATTTTCACAGTACTTCACGCACGTTGAGATACATCAGATGGTCAACGTGAGATAACCACTTTCTCACCCAATGAGCAATGAAATTTTGACGAAGTCCACTTTTGTGAATTTAGAAAAAAAATGTCAGTTTTAACGAAATGTCAGATATCCACATATACACACTATGTATCCCCAGCGTTTGTCAAGGCCGCAAGCCCGCGGTCATGACCGCAGCGGCCGCGCCGCGGCCGAGGGGAGAGGGTTCCTGCCAATTGGGGTCGGGCCCCACCCCCTGCGAAGGAAAAACAAGAGGGTTCCTGGGAACTTCCCGCCACTTGGGGGAGGGACCCCGACCCCACCATCCGCGAAGAAAAAGCAAGAAAAGACAAAAAAACTGGGGGGGGGCAAATTGGGGGTTCTCATGGGGGGAGATAAAAAAACAGGGAGCACTCCCAAAATATACAAGAACGGTTGTTTTTGGGGTGGGGGTGGGGGTGTGTGGGACAAAAAAACGAAACAAACGATTGATTGAGTGGTTGATTGATTGATTACTAAGGGGGGGGGACACACCCTTCGGCTGCACACGCACACACATTCACACACATTCACACACACACACAGGGGGTGAACGCTGTTTTTGTTATTTTTTATTGATTGATTGATTGATTGATTAGTAGGGGGGGGGTCGCACAACCCCCCGGCACACACACACACACACACACACACACACACACACACAC
>BFEA01000001.1:8831880-8843006 GCA_003427395.1 Chara braunii
TTTTTTTTTTTTTTTTAAACTATACTCTTCTCTCAATTTTTCCTCACACTACCTACCTACCACTACTCCTACCTATAGGCATACGGGAAAACCCGTAGCATACCAGAGCCGTGTTTGACCATACCTTCAAGGCAAAAGTTATTTGTGTTATTATTTTACATAACATATATTGTTTTCAGATTTTGGAGAACGTTTTTTTTGTTTTTATTTTAATATATTTTTATGTTCGTGTTCGAAGAGTTTCGGCGCTCGTTCGGGTTCGGTCACCGAACCCGAACACGATCCTACACAGGTTATTACTGCACATGGTGTTTCTACGGATCCCCGTCACGCAACCCTTTTCGCTTACACACTTGCTTTAGCGAGTCCTCTGCCATGTGCTACCTTCTGTGACCGTTACACCCAGCCTGCATAGTACCAGATGGAAGATACCAGACTAGGCCCAATTAGTACCACATCCACACAACCTGCATATACTAGTACTACACGTTAACCTATAGTAAGTTGGGTATAAATTATTATTATTATTATTATTATTATTATTATTATTATTATTATTATTATTATTATTGTTGTTGTTGTTGTTGTTGTTGTTGTTGTTGTTGTTGTTGATGTTGTTGTTGTTTTGGGTTTGCTCAGTTTGTCTTCTCCCTGGCGTGCTTCCCTTATTGGATTTCCAACTCCGCAATGAAACAGACTCTTATTTCGTACATCGATTCGCGATCACGCCCGTCAGTCAAAAATGGGCAAATACAGGTGAAACTGTTAATCAAGAGGTAACGAGTTCCAATCCCAACACGAATCAGATGAATACAACAATTTGAAGGTGACGCACTCACCCCTCCAGATTGAAGTAATGATGATGATTAAAAAAAAAGTGCTACTACTCGTATTAGAATGGCAAGCAAAACCAAGGGGATTAGCTCAGTTGGTACACCCATAAACTGATGAAATGCAGCCGTGAGTTCGGATTCAGATGGAACCAGGTGAACTTCAAATGCCTGAATTCCCTAGGGCCAGTCAGCTCACGATGATATCTCAAGGCTGTCGCCCATTTAAAAAAACAGAAAAAAAACGAAGGAAAAAAAGAGAAAAAAGAATGGCAAGGAACTGAATGCGGTGTCATACAGCTGCTGGGTCTCGAAAGATTGAGATTTGTGAGATGACATGCCCGATTGGTCAGAGTTCGGCCCTCGGGAGCACTCCCGAAACTGGCCTTCTCCTCCCATCTGCAAGACTTCAATTTCGAGAGACCTCTCTCTCGTGGAGAGGCCCAGTTTCGGCCGAAAATTTTGTGATCAGGTCTGGGCAGACAACCATCTCCTGCCAGCCTTTTTGGCTTTTCCCCATCGTTTTCGACCTAAGCTTGCGCTGTATCCCGTGCTTCTGCCATTCGAGAGTGCTCAGTTCAAGAACGCAGTGTGGCGAGGAGGGCTCTCGAACGGTTTTCATGCTCTCGAAGTTCGGAGAGCACTCCCGGGGCCAAGTCCCACTTACCCGAATGATCTATTTCTGACCGCAGATTTGGAAGATCAACGACCAGAAAAGAAGGATCAGCGTAAGTGGGACTTGGCCCCAGGATTTTTTGGGGGCACTCAGCAATGGTGTGTCGAGGCCAGTGAGACCAAAACGAGCAATTCTTGCTGAGCAACTGGGAGAACAGGGCGCCTTTGGCTGAGGGCCTCGCCACACCACTCCCCAGTTTCAAGTTCTAGAAAAATATGCGGGGTGCTCCCGAAAGTGAAATCCCGCTCCAGAGTGCCGTTTGCCACACTGCAGTCTCCAATCTGCCCCTCTCCAAGTCTGCAAATGACAGTTGCCAAATGCGAAGCAGTCTGACCGAAGTCTGTTTGTCCCTTTGAGTTTGATCTCCTCTCCCGAGTCTGCGATGAAACTCGGAGGTAGGAAGGAGCTCTCCCGAAAACGTGCAGCTTTGCAGGCTGTGCTTTCGTTTTTTTTTTTTTTTGAAGGCTGTGCTTTTGGGAGTGCTCTAGGGAGCCTGCCTCATTCTGACAGCTCCCGAATTTAATCTGACACATAGAATCTGGGTGCTGATGTGGTGGTGACCCTGCACTGAGTCTCCCGAGAGCAGCCACTTTCGGGAGTAGTGTGGCGAGGCCCCCTTATCTTAACTGCAATGCACATGTGCCTCTTACGAGGTACGGATCCACAAATTTATCAGAAATTCAAGGCGGCCACAAATTCAGAGAATTTGAGGCTGTGGAACTTTTCTTGTCCTAAAATTATGTGATGCAAGCGTACCTTGGGGGAGGTGCAAATCCACAGATTCATGATAGCATTTCCCGAGGATTTGTGATTTTGAGCTACTGGTGCGAGAGTCCTGAAGATTTGTGATTTCCTGGTACTGGTGTGAGGGCATGTTCACACTGCGGTACCAAATCCTTATAATCCCCCAAATCCCGAAAGGATTAGTGTCCAGGGATAGTCCCACCAGGATCTCATTTCCCCAAACTAATCCGTGACCGCATTTGTCAGCGGCCTGAGGGCCCACGGGGGTCGGGAATTTGCGGTAAGCTGGGGAGGTTAGTACGGCAAATTCTCTTTCTTGTTTGGAATCGACCTCAGGCTGCCGAAATGGAAAGAAATTCGAAGACGAAGATATTGCCAGGAAATCCGATCTCGCAGTGTGACTGGAGCAGTTGAAGAGGACCCAAAATCCAGGAGGCCGCAACCTTGTCTGTTGCGAAATGGGGAACTTGAAGCACTGTGACCGGTCCAGCCACTAGATTCCCAAATCGGGCAAATAGGTGCATTAAGCTTAAGCGGGGAAAATGGCCCCAGTATCTGCATTGCTTCTCAAAAATGGCTGCGACTGGAGCTGGTATTTTTCAAAGGAAAAAAAGAAGAAGCGTGAGTATGCCCCAATGCAGCCCTAGCGAAGCAGACAGTAAAGTGTCCAAAAGGTGACACTAGAGCCTTTAAAGCACCAGTGCTTTTCCTAGGCACACAGTTCGGCGCCGCTGGCCTTTGGGGATTCGCCTACTGAAATGACTGGTGGTGCCAAAAAACACGACAGTTCGCTTTTTGTGGCGTGCAGCACGAATGAGCATCTGTGAGAAAGGTTTCCTGCAAGTACTGCTGACATTTCCTAGCCACCGACACTGAGCTGAAGTAGTGACAAAGCGAAGAGCTGCTGTCAGAAGTGAAAGAGCTACTCCAGGTCTATTTCGCTTTAGATCCTTTGTTTCTAGCCACAGGTTGTTGGTAATCTATGGGCCTTGCTTCACTACTCTTTACATGCACAAACGACAAAAAATATGGTGGTGTATCTTCCCATGTTCTACCTGGCCCCAGATTGTTGGTGATCTATGGGCCTTGCTCCACTACTCTCTACAATGTCATGTACAAAGGACAAAAAATATAATGGTGTGCATCTTCCCATTTTCTACCTGAAGTTTCATTCTCATTTTGCTCATTTGGTGAGTTACTGTGGTGTAGCGGAAGATTCATTCTCGATTCGCACATTTGGTGAGTTATTGTAGTGGAGAGAGACCCTATGCTATGGGTGAAAGTGAGCAATGCAGGTAAGTTGGGCCTTGCTCCTGCAGTCATTCCTTGCTGCAGTGGATGTAGCTCCTCGGAAAGACTGCACATGCATGTGGAGGGCAGAATCCGACTTATTTCTATACTCGTGAATGTGACGGAAAACCTATTTAAAAAAAATAATAAAAAAACATGCACAGGAACAGGTAGGAATGATGATGTGCGACGCTCGACACCAACCTCACACCGTGCACAGCTTTCCCGGACGAGTGACAAGTGCAGAAAAGGGCCTGGAAAGCGGCAAAATGGGGTATGCAAAGGATTTTTGGAAAATTGAGTGCGGAGACACGGACAGACCTGAAATCTCCTGGGTTGTCCCAGTCTCCCAGATATGGAGCGACGAACGAAGTGGGAAAAGCAGGAAAGGGTCCCTCTCCAATGACCTACGTGACACCCGCGGCCGCGGCCGCGGGCAATTTGGCCACCACAGCCAGGAAGCCCAGTTCGCGGCCTGTTTTTTTGGGGTATTTGTTTTAGGGTAAAAAAATAGGTAAATATATATTTATATATATGGGGTTCTAGGGTTTGCAAAACCCTACAACCCCATTTTTTTTTGAATTTGACTTCATTTACGAGTTTTGAAAAATGAAAAACTAAAATCGGTTAAAAAGAAAAAATTAAAATAAATAAACAAAAAGTAGTATTTTTTTTTTCCCCATCTTTTTCATGAATGATATGGAGTTAGTCCTCCTCAAAATCTTTCACAGGGAGAACCTTCTTCTTCCTTGCTGTTTTCTTTTCTTTCGTTCTTCTTCTTCTTCCTTGCTGTTTTTTTTTTTTCCCTTCACCTTCATCTTCTTCTTCTTCTTCTTCTTCTTCTTCTTCTTCTTCTTTTTTCCCTACTTCTTCTTCTTCGGGCAATTCCTCCATGGTGGTCAGACACAGACACACACACACACCATGACACACACACACACACACACACACACACACACACACACACACACACACACACACACACACACACACACAGAGTTGGCAGACTGCAGCTAAACAGTCTGTGCGGCCATAGCAACATCACACATACGAGATTGAATCAACATAGCGATTACCAAAACGCATGTGCATATGCATGAAAAACTATGAAGAGAGCAACAAGCGGTATCCTTCTACCGGTTTCACCCGCCCACGCAGGATCATCAGGAAGGTGACTCAGAAGAGCCTTCGTGCTCGAAAAGGGAGGCTCAAGCCATGCACCCCGTACTATATAGTATCCAGCACTCACTCCCCCACATCCATCTCGAATACCGAGAGTTGTACCCTGTCGTCCAAGAATCAGAAATAGTAAACACATGTCTTGCCGGTCAAGACTCAAGTTGACGTTTGGGCGAAACCTGCCTACTGCTCGTTCCGCGATGTACTTGCTCCCCAAAAGTACCCCATGTCCATCCCCGCCTTCCCCGAAGTCGTATTTCCACAAGTCTCCCAAAATCCCACTATCGCCCCGTGGGCCCTACTGGCCGGTGGAGTGCTTCTCCATCCTGCACCTACTTTGTGTCTTTTCTCCCAAAATTTCGGTGCGTCCGGCCTTTTCACAATTCGAAATGCAGAATTCAAACTGCACACTTCAAAATGGAAAATACAAAATGGGCCGGCTACACGGTCTTCTCGTACGGAATCCGTGAGGTTTTCCTGGCCAAATCCAGTGCCTTGCTCCGCTTTCGTCTCCTGGCGCAGTCCGCTGAGTAGGAAAAGGCCTTTCGTAGGGTCTGTAGTGCTCGATTGGGCACAGCCTTGACCAAATTGGTCAGGGCACTGGGAGAGACCTCCGGGGGGTAACCCCGGAGGTCCGCTTCGCAAACAGCAAAGCCAATAGCACCCAGTACTAGCTCCTTGCTCGTCGCCTGGTCCCACAGTCTTCTAATCGTGGTTGTCAATACCGCCTTCTTCACGCATTTCGCTGAATATGAGTTGTAGTCCTGCATCGTCTGGAAGCGAAGTTCTCCGTCTGCATTCAKGCTTTCCGAATTTCTTGTACTTGGTATGTAGTGAAGCTGAAGTGGCGATCTACAGATCATCATTTCACCTCCAACGAACTGCCACGTCGTCCCACAGTCGTCCTTTCGCACTATCTCCAGATTCTTGTCGTAGATCCCTTCGAAGGATTCGAAGAGATCTTCGCGGTGTCCAGCATTGYCGCCTTGTCCCATTACTCCGACGATCACGGTGATGTCATCCATCACTCTCCAGCCGCCCACAAGTCTTCTGTCGCTTCCAAGCTCATTGATAAAGCGCAGTTCCACCATAGCACAGGTAATCGAGGCTAGGATCGGGCTTGTCGACTTCCCCATCGGAATTCCAAAAATTTGCCTGACTATTTTATCTCCGCATTTAACGACCGAGTGTCTCAGGTCGTATCTTACGCCTTCCAGAATCAGCTTCAGTGGCAAGCTAACATAACCGTCCGTCTTTCTCTTGTTATCACTAATAATACAGTTTYTCCCCCTCCGAGACACTYTGACCTGCTTACTTCCCTTGTTCTCATAGATCCTGAGAAGCTGGTGTACCGCCTGAATCACTGCTTCRTGCGGGATCCGCGAGAACATGTCTTTGATATCATAACACCTCCCGATAGCTTGGTCGCACCCCGCKGCTCTAAAAYGTACTGCAGTTCCTRCGAGTCTCTTTGTTAGTTCCGAGATGGAGTTCAAGTAGAATGTGCTGTTCGCCGGTAACCGTTTCAGCATCTGATGTAGAGCGCGTGCCAATCTCCATTGTGTCAAAGCAGCTGGATCAGCCGGTGCGGGCGCTATTGGTCTCCATCGTGTCAGATCCTTATGCTTCGGGATCACGTATGCCGTCCCCAGGCGTCCGTCAGGCCTCCAGCTCCCGATTGCAGGTAATCCACTCTTCTTAAAATCTTCTCTGCTCTCCCTCAGGACCTCCTCCTCGGCGGTCGCCATCGTTTCATAGTTTGTGTTCCAGGTGAAAGTCTTCCCAAACCATGACGATAGAGTATCGGGCACATCACCGCTGTGTCTCCTTGATTACGATCTATCGGAGAGAGTACCAGGCCGTCAAGCCGCCTCTTCCAACTAAGAACCTCATCATCCTTCCACGTCGTACTCGAGCCTTGCTCTGTAATCCATATCTCACTTGGGTCTACGGTCTACCATCGGTGTTTCAGTCACCTTCAAATGTCTGGTTGCTGCTAGCACCGCTTTGGCCATCGTAACTGTGTTACTGGCTTTGGCAGGTCTAGTTACATTCCTGGAATTCCTCATGAAAACAGGAACCTCCATCTCCGAGAATCGCGTCATCACGTGCGCGTCCACCTTTTGCAAATCGAGCTTCGCGCACGGGCAGCTATGTTCCTTCATGCACGCAAAACCCTTCTGGTTGTGAATTAATTGCGCTACGCTCCAGTTCTTCAGCCAGAGTATCCGAATCCTGGTCTTAACGAAATCCGAGAGGGGTTTGTCTTCGATCTCCCCCTCGATCACCTCCTCTGCTAACCTCCGCACGCCACCCTCCCGGATTCGTAGGGCAGCTTGATATTCACCCTCTTCCTCACACTCACTCCCGTCCTCCGAGCTATGACCCTGTCTAACTTCGTGCGCAGCCGGTGTTTCGTTCCTTTGTCCCCAAACAGGCCAGCAGTCTTGTAGAGCCCTATGAGTTTCTTCGTCGGCAGTCGCTGTAGTCTCGAATCCGGTACTGGCCTCTTTAGTAACGATATAAGCAGGCTTTTGTTCCGCTCCGTCGTCGTCTTGGCCTTGATGATTTTCTTAATGAGTATCTCGCCACCTTCTTGCAGCTTGGTTTTAAGACACCTGAGTCGGGATACTCGTCCCCCCATCTCAATTTCGGATTCCCCGAAAGTCCGCTTAATCCTCCTCCAACCATCGACCCAAACACCACCTCTTTCCATCGACACGGTTAGCCCCTCTTCGCCAATGTGTTCCATCAACCAGTTATAGATCGATGCTACGACTACCCCTTTATGTTTTAAGACTCACCTCCTCGACTCGTAACCGCCTGCTGCGTCCGATCCTTTCCCGCCTGCCCCTCCTATTCCTACCTTTAGCGAGTTTCTCATTCTTCCCTCGCTCTCGGGAGTTCAGGCACGGATTAAAACCCGATATCAGGTGCTTTTCAAAAGCGTAGTCGTCTACACTATTCGGGTGTCGTAGTGGAATCACAGTGTACTTATCTAGCCCGAATCTTCGGAGCCACCTGTAGAGTTGTGGTGCCTGTCCCAGTGCGTTACTACGTGTGTTTCTACAGTGTTCTCTCCACCGTTGTATAATCGGTCTGACCGTACATCCTACATACACCTTCTTGGTCCATGGGCTCACCAATGTGTACACGCCCCCGATCTCTAAGTTCAGTAGACTCGGTATCTCATGTGCCTTCGTAAGGTACTTCGTGAGCCAGGGTATCTGCCCCTGTGCCGCGAGAAGTAATGTCGTACTTGAGATCGCCGATTCCACCTTCCGGACCGTCTCGCCCGTCATCCCTTGCCCCCATAGCCACGCTCTTTCTGCAATCCACGTATTAAGCAGACTCCAGAGTTCCGCGTTGGTAGGGGGTGCCAACCGTCAATCTGAGTCGTCAACTGGCTGAGTCGTCGTCGACCGGATGATGATAGGCACAGGTCTCGCGGTCGTCTTCTCCGCTGAGGTCTTGTCCTTTACGAAATCCTTGCGTGGCGATCCAGATGCTTTCGTCTTATTCTTCGCTGTAGTAGCCCCCTGTTCTTCTTCGAAGCCATCGTATGCCAGTTGAACTTGATGTCTCGCGAGTATCTGTACTGCTTCCAGTTTCTTCGTGTATTTGAGGCCTTTCTGCTCACAGAGTTTACGCAATACGTCCGCGTTCTTCGTTGAATGGATTTTATGAGCTGAAATACAGTACTCTATGAGTCCTTTCTGTGAGCAGCCTGCCGACAACCCCTTAAACCCTCCGGTCAGGGGAGTCCTTGGTTCGCCAGGTGTCTCGTTTCCCGCCTCTTCTTTCTCTGGGTTCTCCTCCTGCCCCATCTGTCGCTGCCTGGAGCACTCACCTCGCTCAAATATTCTTGTCGGTGTGCAGTTCGCCGTCTTCCCTCCTTTGTCTTTAGTCGACTTCGACTTGCCCTTTGAATGTCCGGTCGTGCGTCTCCCACTTGACTTCCTCCTTATCTGCGGTCCTTCCGATTCCGAGCCGGTAGTCGTTGAATCCGACTTGTCTTCGTCGGAAGTGTCGTCCGATTGCATCTCCTTGCTCGGAATCTCCTCCTTTCTCTTCTTCTTTGAGTACCGCCTCCCCTTACGTTTGGTCCCGCCGCCGCTCTTACGCGTGTACTGCTTCGCCGATCTTCTAGTTTTTCCCACCGCCTCCTTCGCTTCGGTGTCGGTCCTCCTCCATTCCTCCAGTTGTTCTGCGCGAAGTTGCATTTTAAACTCCTCTTCTTTCCTCGCAAAATCCTGGTTCCTCCGCAACTCATCTTCCTCCCTGGCCTTCCGTTCTTCTTCCAACTTGCGTTTCTCCTCTAGCTCCTGTCTCTCTCTCCTCAGTTGTCTAAAATGTTCCTTCATCTCCTCCAGTTCAGGGTCACCCTGCTGTGCTCCGTATCCTCTCCCTCTCCTCGACCAACAGTCGCGGGCGGAATGCCCGGTTTTCCCACAGTTATAGCAGACGCTATTTCCTCCCCCGCCTCCGCCACCGCCTGCTCCGCCCCCGGATCCATTCCCGTTACCATAGTTGCCATAGGATTGCCCATTGGCGCATTATTATATCCGCCTCCGCCCCCACCACCTGGGCCATTAGTCAGCAACATCCCGTCCTTGTTCGCGTCTTCCCGTAACGCCTCCGATCCGCTACTTTGTAAGCTCCCCTTCAAACGGTTGTCTATCCGCCCCACGTCACCGTCGTAACTGCGAACTCGAAGGCCACGTGGTGTTCTTCCCCTCTATCCTCTCATCCGACTAATCTAATTATGTCGCCTTCAGTCGAAACCGATCTACTCCTTCCAAATATCTACGATTTCCCGGTAGCTTACCTGCCGTCTATTGCGCAAAGCCAAGATGGTAGTTTCAATCCTAATCAGTAGGTTCATCAGTTTTCCGTACAGCGCGTTGCGAAGGGCTTCGTTATTGACAAAGCCGATCAAGTAGTGCATCGGTTCCACGGTCTCACTTACATACTCCTCTTGAGCCCAGATTAATCTCGTGCGCATTGTATCTCTCCTCCTATGCCGACCGCAGTCCTCACCGCATCTTGCGCAAGGTGTTGCCATCTTCGTTAGAGAGCCGATCCCACCACTATGAGACTGACACCTATCAGCATCACGCCAAGTCCATACAACAGATTCCGTATCACGATTCCACCCCTCCTCATCCTTTCCTCCCAATGACCCGAACTCGCTCACCGGTGTCAAAGATGGTGTGAACTCCGTCCTTCAGCCCGCAAGCCCCCGCCTCCACCGGATCAACCATGCGCTTCTCCTAGCTGGTTATCTTGCTCGTCACCCTTCTCCCCGATACACCTCCAACTCATGTATCCTTCCACTTACCGCAAGGTCGAGGCAGCCACCGAGCAGCGCATGCAGCTGACGGTTACTACGCTCCCACGAGTTGGCAGACTGCAGCTAAACAGTCTGTGCAGCCATAGCAACATCACACATACGAGATTGAATCAACATAGCGATTACCAAAACGCATGTGCATATGCATGAAAAACTGCGAAGAGAGCAACAAGCAGTATCCTTCTACCGGTTTCACCCGCCCACGCGGGATCATCAGGAAGGTGAGTCAGAAGAGCCTTCGTGCTCGAAAAGGGAGGCTCAAGCCATGCCCCCCGAACTATATAGTATCCAGCACTCACTCCCCCACATCCATCTCGAATACCGAGAGTAGTACCCTGTTGTCCAAGAATCAGAAATAGTAAACACATGTCTTGCCGGTCAAGACTCAAGTTGACGTTGGGGCGAAACCTGCCTACTGCTCGTTCCGCGATGTACTTCCTCCCCAAAGTACCCCATGTCCATCCCCGCCTTCCCCGAAGTCGTATTTCCGCAAGTCTCCCAAAATCCCGCTATCGCCCCGTGGGCCCTACTGGCCGGTGGAGTGCTTCTCCGTCCTGCACCTACGTTGTGTCTTTTCTCCCAAAATTTCGGTGCGTCCGGCCTTTTCACAATTCGAAATGCAGAACTCAAACTGCACACTTCAAAATGGAAAATACAAAATGGGCCGGCTACACGGTCCTCTCGTACGGAATCCGTGAGTCGAACTACATACGTAAGCCGAGTTCAGAATCAAAATAAATGAACAATAAAATAAAATAAAATAAAATAAAATAAAATAAAATAAAATAAAATAAAATAAAATAAAACCCGTATGATCCATCCGTTTGGTCATCATGTGGTTTTCCTGGCCAAATCCAGTGCCTTGCTCCGCTTTCGTCTCCTGGCGCAGTCCACTGAGTACGAAAAGGCCTTTCGTAGGGTCTGTAGTGCTCGATTGGGCACAGCCTTGACCAAATTGGTCAGGGCACAGAGAGAGAGAGAGAGAGAGAGAGAGAGAGAGAGAGAGAGAGAGAGAGAGAGAGAGAGAGAGAGAGAGAGAGAGAGAGAGAGAGAG
>BFEA01000001.1:8913679-8927213 GCA_003427395.1 Chara braunii
AAGATCAAGGAGAGGACTTCCTTCGTGGGTGGGAAGAGGCGATAGGCCACTCCCACGRTTCGCGGGAGGAATTGAGGGGTTACGGATACAAGTATTTCTACTCTCTAGGATATCGAACCTACCCCAGAGGTGGTCGCCCGGCGCCGGTAATTCCGGACGCGTATCTCGATGGGTCGGATGAATGGAAAGTGCTAGTAGGGATTGTGGAGAGAGTGGTGAGAGCGGCGAATACATGAGCTTGAGGCCCTTTGGAGTTTGAACCCGCAGGAATTAGTGTTGGTGATCGAGGCGGGATGAACGTGTGGTGCTATACCTTCCACTGGTGGACTGGCCACTTCGACATAGCCTTGTACGTAGAATAGCTGAGGGTGTAGATAGGGAGACAGGATATTTGGATAGCTGGGAGGAAGCGATCGGCCACGCACAGCTCGAGAGGCAACTGTTGGGGGCTTACGAGATTAACTACTTCTACTCGTTGGGGTGTAGGACGTTTTCGCGAGGGGGTAGGCCTGTTCCCACTATTCCGGACGCTTTCCTGGACGGGTCGGACGAGTGGAGGGCGCTGGTTCAAATCATAGAAGAGATAGTCCAAGGGGGGATGGTTAGGATCGTTGAGGGTACTGAGAAAGAAGAGGTTCGGATAGAGAAGGCGGATTTAAGCAAAGACAGGCAGTGCTTCAGCGTCCCCTCAGACCACCGCACGAAGAGGTATCTAGCCGGCCGCGAGAAAGAATTAGAGCTAGAACGAGGGGGGTTTCTTTGGGCTCGTTTCGCGATAGGAACTTGGGAGGGGATAGGTGGTCCCGAAATAGGCCCCAGAACGGGAAGAGACCCAGGCGAACGGTGATCCGTGCGGAAGGAACTGTTTATTTGAGTAAGGAAGCCTGGGTCGATTACGTCACTCACTTGGTCCTGGGTTGGTAACGTGCGGATCATTGGGAGGCACGAGCGGGTCCGATTTCGAGGCAGATCTTTGAGGTGGAACCCCTTAGACACTGCCCACCCATTGAGGTAAGGGTGACCTGCGCGTGAGACGAAGAGTACCCCCACGCCACGGGGTGCCTTAGGGCCATATTCCCGTCTTTCATTTTCCAAAAGATGAGCGGGAAGGAGGAGCGGTACGATAGGGTTGTGCGGTCCATAGTGCGAGAAAGAGGGTGGCAGCTCTCTGTTAGGTCGCTCCATTGGTACTACACCTATTGAGTGGATAACCCGGTACCATACGGGATCAAGGCATGCAGGATTCGTGCCGGAATCTTTAGGGAGTCTACCCGGGACCGCGAGGGAGGAAGGGACTACGGATACCAAAGAGTCGTCGGGGTGCCACAAAGAATGTTCTAAATGAATGATGTTCCATGATAGAGAGCAAGGATGCTTCTTAGAGTCCTCTTTAGAGGACCGTGAGGCCCTTAGGCTGGTCCCTAGCAACGGGGAAGTCCCTGATTGGGAAAGGATAGAAGTGGGGAGGTCCACGGTTAGTGGGGAATTCGTGTGGATAGAGTCCAAAGAAGTCGAAGGCCAAGGTCTTGGGCGGAGTCTTGAAGTAACCGCGGTTATTTTCATAGCACCGGAGGCTTGGGCGAAGCTTGTAGTACCCCTAATTCTGGGACAAGGGGGTGGGCTGGAAAAATTGTTGCGAGAGGCGAGAGAGGTGAGACGGGAGTGCATAAGTAGGGTTAGATAGCGATTTGCATTCGTGTCCGTGGAAAGGGAAAGGTTCGCAAGGGAAAGAGAGCTTCCGAAGTCAAGTTACCCGTTAAGTGTGAGGGTGTCATCTTACCTGTTCCCTAGAGCAAACGAGGGAAAGATAGTGTGTCTTCTAGAGAGGGGTAGGAGTTTGGGTCTTACCTTCAGGGCCCTGTGGATACTGTATACGCACTGCATTGATCGGGGTATTCTGCCGCGCAGGGGTATTTTCTGAAGACTAGGTTCTCTAGAAAAACCTTTCACTCTCTCTCCGGAAAAATATCGCAGGTGGGTCTTTAGAACGACAATAGCAGATGGTGAAGTTCATGCTCAGTGAAAACGGGATGGTAGAATCGATAGAGGCCAGTGACGCCGAAAAGGTTTTAGTTCCGGGAGACCCTCAAGTGACTCCTTATTGGATGAGCGTTGAGAAAGGGGGATTGATCAGAGAAGGGGCCTACGTGTGGATTCGAGCTCGAAGGCTCACTTGGAAGGAAGGTGTGGAAAGAGGGGGTCCACTCGACCTCGGTCGTTTCCTAGAGATTCGGGCTACCATTTTTTTCAGCGAAGAGGCGTGGACCGAAGTCTGGAGAGGTTTGGTGACCGGGGAATTTACGCATTTTTAATACCGAGAATCCGCGAGGCGGTTGGCAGACAACCTGGTGTTAGCTGACTACGAGGAAGGAACTTTCGAGTCGTGGTCGCTAGTGTCCTTCGCCGAGCCCGGAGAGGTCCCTCGCGCGTCCGAGGTCCTCCACGCTAACCTGCCCCAGTTCGTGGCCAGTTCGTTCCTAAGAGACCCGGAGGAGAAGGTAGTAGCGGTGCTTAAGGCGGCTCGAGAATCCGGAGTGCGGGCTAGGGGTTTGTTCTGGCTTTATACTCGGTGCGTGGACGCGAGAATCCCCCCAAGGAGTGAGTTATCCGCCATATTCGGGAGATTGAGAGAGTTCGAGGGACTCCAATCCCTCGTCGCAGACGTTCCGTACGCCCGCCTCTTCGGGGAAGAGCAGGTGTCTAACCGGCGGGGGTTCGAGGGCCGATGAGAATCTCACACCACTCACGTCTCTAATGTGGACTGAAAAGGTAGCTAGCGTGGTCCAACTTTTTTTTTTCCACAAGGCCAGCCGTCGGACTTCCACCAGAAATTCTGTCTCGGCGACAACTACCCAGTCCTCTCCCAATTCCGGGTTAAGCTCTGCACCCCCCTCAACCGTAACCTCGCTACCGTCTTCGTAGGTCTCAAATTCCCAACGAATCCTATTGGAGACGAACGAGGCTCTCATCCCCTCACCGCAGAGAAGGTCTATCGTGACCTCATCGAGGATAGCGATTGTGGCCGTTTCCAGTAGCTTGATTCTAGCTAAGGACCCAGGCCTAGCCCTCCTATCTTCCTCCCTGCACAGAGCGAGGATCCGGTGAACCTCTTCCCTTACTCTATCCAACCCCACAAGCTCCTCAAGGTCTGGCTCGGTCATCCCTTAACTTCCGTCGTCGACACGCAATTGTTATCCGAATCAAGTCGGAGGGGTCCAACCCTGCTAGCTCTCCTTCGCAGATCTTTCCTAAGTATCTCCACGATATCTTAGACTCCCTCGCGTGTTGACCCCACCCTTCGAAGGCGTAACCCAGGTCCTCTAGAGTCGACCAATCATCTCTATAGGGATCCCGAAAACACCAGGTTAACAAGGTATGAAGGTCCAATCCCGTGAACCTGAACTGTCTTAGGATGAAAACCCTTCTTTCTACCGCCCTTTTTACAGCCTCGGAGGGCCGGGAGGGGTAAACCCGCTCGAAAATGAAACGGGGGACCTCCACCGGCTCACAGGAGATGAACCGCAGTATTTCTTCCCATTGTTCTCAACCCCTATAGGTCGCTAGATATTCCTCGTCGCACCCTTCGTGAGGCCTCAACTCCTCCACTAATTCTCTTAGCCGGCCTCTCACGGCTCGAGCGTCTCAGAGAGGGTCCTGTCGAATCCGTAAGCTACGCGTTATCTCAACAAAGCCTTCCTTCGAAAGGAATATTCGGGCCTCTCCAACTACAACCCTCCCTTGGCGACTCACCGCAAATCGTATGAACGCCTTACCGCGCTGGATCTTCCCTTCTTCTCGCAGGATAGTCCTAGTCGGTTCAGTCAATCGGGCCCTAGGCAGAGTGACACAGACAACCTCTCCGGTATCCTCTACGGGTTTTATGGACGCCCAGAGAGTTCTCGGGATCCCCCTTGGAGGGAACCTTTGTTGGAAGTAGAAAGAAAATTCGAGGAGGATTCTAGGTATCTAGGAACGCCATTGACATCAAGGACACACCTTGTGGAGACCGATTTTGGGATAGAACGGGAGAGTACGAGGAGGCTTTGCGCCAGACTCTGAGAGGGGACAGGGAGACCGGTCGTGCTAAGTGCGAGGACTCATTGGTCGAGGCCGCCGCGAGGTTGGCAGGCGTGAGGTGAGGCTCCTATGATTAGATACGAAAGGGGGGACCCTTACGGTACCTAAGATAGGGTTTGGACGTGGGGAGGAAGATATGGAGTGACTCTCCTGAGAGTTAGAGGAGAAGGAGAGGTGACTACCGAGTTCTTCGAAATTTACGAGCAGGAGACAGTAGTCAGGTTCTCAGTAGCGTCCGAGGGGAACAGTTGCACGAGGAAGGCGGAATTTTTTTTGTCCCCTGACGCCCGGTTAATCCTCGCAACTTAATTAGCAGAAGGGAGAGATCCTCTAGGCATCGCCGAAAGGGCCCTAGAACGAGTGTAGAGGTTGAGAAGAATTGGCACCGGGAACCCCGTGATTGATAGGGTAGAGTACCGAGGGAGGTTGAAAGTTCCAAGGGCAGCCCACGGGAGAACTTGGAACGTCCCTACCTGGGCCTATCAACTACTCTATGCTGACGACGAGACCGTGAGGAGGGTCCGATTGAGGGGTCAAGTGATAGAAAAATTCCCACTGGGTGAAGAAGGAGGACACGAGCTATTCACCCAGTGCTGAGAGTCGAGAGAGGACACCGACTTCGAGTGGTGGGCGCGCGTTGGGGAGTTCATCAAGCCCCTGTTCTCCGGCCAGGCTGGTGATGTGGACCGTGATTTGATTAGGAGGTGTGCGCACGAGGGGATTAGGGGCATCTCGGACTTGGAGATCACAAATCTTGCATTGGCCGCTAGCGAGGAGAAGAAGCTGAGGGATTCTTGGTGGACGGTGACCAGCGAGGAGTCGGAAGGAGAGGGTGCTGGCGAGGATTCTAGTGAAGAGAAGAGGGGATCAGAGGAGGAAAAGAACTCAGAGGACAATGCAGAAAGTAGTGAGGGGGACGAGTCGGAAGGTAACACGGACGATAGTGAGGGAGGCGACTAGGAAAGGTGCATGGAGAGTGAAGTAGAGGCTGGTCTCTCTAGTCTACCTGAGACCACTGAAAGAAGGGGGGTAGTGAAGAGTCCCGAGTTGGGGGCCAGTCTAAGTAGGGTAGTGGAAGAAATGACGGAGGAAGTCGAGACGCTAGAAAAGGTCGAGGGGGGTTCGGAAATGGCTTCGGGGGAAAGACAAGCCTTGGAGGGGCAAAGGGCTAGCACGGAAGTGCGAGTGCACAGGGATGTGGTGCCACGGGTGCCGGTGAACGAAGGGGTCAATGAAGCCGCACGAGGCGTTCCGGTGGAATCCCGGTGGGCAGACCTAATGGATGTGGAAGCAAGGTTAGAGGAGGCGCGATCATTTCCTTGAGATAGACAAGGGTATCGACCACTTAGGAGGGAGGAAGAAGAGTGTCAGGACAGGAGGGACTTGAGAGAAGGAAGGTCAGCAGAAGCCGGTGGAAGGCCTCGGAGATGGGTCGAAAGGGTCCCGGAGGCCGTCACCGGTGAAAGGCAGGCCTTAGTGGGGCCAAGATTTGGCGTGGAGATGCGAATGCCTGCGTGAGAAGGGGCGATCGAGCGGGCAAGGGGCCTTCCTGTAGAGTCTCGGTGGGTGGATTTGCCTGACGCAAGAATGGGAGAAGCTCTCGAATTTCCAAGAGATAGGTTGGGTTACCGGCCACCCAGGAGAGAAGAGGAAGGGGGACCGAGTAGAAGGGACCTTAGAGACAAGAGGCCAGCGGAGGCAGGTAGTAGGCCACGAAGATGGGCCGTAAGAGAAACGGATGCTGCCTGGATTCCCGGCGAGATAACGGGCATAAATCAGGGGGTGGAGGCCTGGAGGAGCTTTAGGGAGCAGGGCCATGCTCGGTGGGAGGCAGATTGGCCGGATGAGCGGGGCGGCTACGAGGAGGACCCCTGGGAGCCTCCGAGACCTCGGGGCCGGGTAGAGGAGCCGGATCCCTCGAGGTACAAGCCGTACGATCCAGCAATCGATGGGCCAATGGAAGGTCCCTATTTTCGCCGATACGACGACCGACGAGTTCCTTATTACGACGTCAACCTGGGTCTGGAGACACTTTTCTTCAACGGGCGAGATGTGACTCGGTTCGTGGAGAAATGGGAAAGTTATGCTTACCGTAAGAGATTCTCTGAAAGGGAGTGGATCGACTATTTCATCCAACACTCGGACCCGGAGTTAGACCCCACGATTCGGGCTATCTACCCCTCAGACGGGCGGTGGAGGACCTTCAGGGCGAGCCTATTGCAGACTTTCACCTGTGATGACCTGATCCCGACCGTGGAGGGCTTGCGACGAATTACAAGGGGGGAACGGGAGAGTTTGGTGGCCTTCACTCGTAGGTTCAAGCGCCTGTCCCAAGCCCTAGTGGATAGGGGGATGCTGTCTGAAGTGGATAGGTGTGTGATGTTCATGCTGCACCTGCCCGAGGAGAAAAGGAAAGAGGTCCTTGAAAAGGCCCCGAGGGATTCTGCCAATTTCGAGAAAGTCGCCGAGGTGGTTTTCACAGGAGGAGGAGTAGATGTGAGGGAGTTACTGGGAGTATATGAAAGAGACCTTAGACATGGCACTCCGCAACATGCGAAGCACGCGGAACGATGGTCCAAGGGGGAGCGATAAACCGCCCCCGGGTCCACTTGTTCCCCGGTGGGGAGAACGGCCTACCGGATGGAGGAACGAATCAAGTAGCCAAGGAGGTTAGAGGAATGACTGGGAGATAGGGGGGAATCGTGGTTCCGATTGGGAGAGTTCCCATTGGAAGGATGCTAGGGACGGCAGGTGGGGAGACGCCCCTCAAGCAAGGGCCCTTGGGCCGCGACCGGAGGTAAGGGCGCCGCGGCAGCCACGCAAGGGGGGCTGCGTCCCAACAACCCACAAGCCCGAAGCGGGTGTGTCTACTGCAATGAAGAAAGTCACATCAAAAGGGACTGCCCTTATCTCACGGAGGCCCTAAGGTTGGGGGTGGTCAAGTTGAATGAGAACAAGTGGGTTGTGTGGGGAGATAGTGGAGAGGCGGTCTCCTTTTACCCATCAATGAAGGTGAACGTGGACAAGAGGATGGCCCTCCAGGAGGCTAGGCTGAGGAAGAAACCGAAAATCAGGACCTCCTCCAACTCAGCTCATATCCAAATGACGGAGTCGCAAGGGGGGGTGTCCATTAGGGAACCCCACGTGTCAAGCATTAAGTTCATAGAAACCCAGCTCGAGGAAGAGAGGCCTTGCCTAAGTGTGAGAACGCAGGTTGGAGCTGAGACGTCCGAGAGCCAAGCGAGTGTGACGGAAGGTACAGAAGTAAGGAACGACGACAATGAACAACCGATGGCCGATGCAAAAGCGGTGGAGGAAAAGAAGGAAGAGCCCACCTCACCCAAATCACCTAAAGAGAGGGGGCCCAAAAAGTTCGAAATGAAGTGCACTCTGGATGAGATAGACACGGTGGCCCTCCTTAGGAGGACCCTGATGCAGCCTATGCAGTGCACATTTTTGGAATATCTAGCCGCCAGCAAAAGCGCCACGGAAGAACTCCTAAGCATCACGAGGAAAGTAAGAGTCCCGCTCGCAGGGGGACCCACGGTGCCGGTGGAGGGTCCAGCCAAGGGAGAAGTACAAGCCTCCCACATTACCATGGAGGAACTACCTGCCAACTTCTTCTCGGGAGAAGAGGCCAAGAAATTCTATGTGTTAGGTAGCGGCCAGCTCCAGGCAGTGGTAAGTGGGAAGAAAATGAGGGCTCTAGTGGATAATGGTCCGAGCCTACGGTATGTAGGGACTCCATCGCACGGGAGCTGGGCCTGGAGATAGATCGAGGGGTGTCAATGTCAATGGTAGTAGCTGATAACAATCTGCAACCTGCGGAAGGGGTATGTCATAACCCCGTGATTGAAGTTGCGGGCGTGGAAGCCACGGTCCTAATCTTTTCAGTAAAAGAGTGCTCCTCGGAATTGATCCTCGGAAGGATCTGGCTGAGCGCAGTACACGCAACCACAGTTGATTTATCGGACGGAAGTTTGACCCTCTCGATCCAAAGTCCTAATGGAATCTGAGTGGTCCTAAAGACCGTAGACGCGCAAGATGAACGTAACCGGACCAGCATTGCTAGAAAGGGGAGCCAGTCAAGGGTGTGCTGAGTCCGTCCTGAGGAGGTGCCCTTGGCGGATAGGGGACCCAAGGGGGACCAATTGGAGGTCGAGGACGTGGGGGATAGGATTGTGATTAACGGTGTGGGGTACGAGAAGGAGGATGAGGAGGAAGAATTCGGTGGATGTGTGGGCATGTCTTTTTTGGAGGAATCCCGCTAGCCGGCGGAGTCAAGCAACATAAAACCGTGGCGGAGAAAGTAAAACCTAAGCCACAATATCGGAGGAGGAGATCGCCGATATCATCAGGAAAAGGAAAGAGACTGAAGGGCAAAGGATAACGACCGATAGGTTGGCCAAGATGGATATAGGGGATGGGAATCTCACGGAGAACGAGAAAGAGTTCATAGCCATGACCTTAAGGGGCTGCGATAAGACTATTGCCTTTGATGACTCGGAAAGAGGGAGAATCGACCCAAGCTATGCCAAGCCGGCCTGGATCCACATGGTCCCGTATGTGCCTTGGAAGGATAGGCCTCAGTGGAAGTACACACAAAAAGAGAACGAGGAGATAGTGGCGTTCATCAAGGAAAAGATCAGGACATTCGTCACGGAACCTTGCGAGAGTGCCTACTCCAATAAGTGGTTCTTTCTGAGGAAGGGGGGTAGCAACAAACTGAGATGGATTCAAAAGTTCCAAAGGACCAATGCGGTCACCATACGAGACGTGGGGTCTATACCTGAGGCCAACTTGCTAGCTGAAGGATCGGCAGGTCGCTCAATATACTTTATCTGCGATCTCTTCTCAGGGTATGACGAGATTCCCTTAGATTACCGAGACAGGCACATGACCGCCATGCATACGCCTTTAGGACTGGTTCAGATGATGGTGGTACAAATGGGTTGGACGAATGGGGTAGCGGTGTTCCAAAGGGCCATGATTGCAGTCCTAAAGGAGTTCATACCGGGGAAGGTAGAGGTCTTCCTTGATGACTTCCCGATAAAAGGGCCGGTCGAACAGGATGAGACGGAGGTCTTCCCGGGGGTGAGAAACTTCGTGGCCGACCACATGAGTGATGTCAGAAGTGTCCTTGAGAAGTTAGATGATGTCAACCTCACGGTGAGCGGAACTAAGAGTCGTTGGGGCGTGTCCTCCATCAAGATACTGGGGTTCATTTGCGATAAGGATGGGCGAAGACCCGACCTCGAAAAATTAGTAAAATTAATGATCTGGCCGTCACCGCTCGAGTCCATCACGGAAGTCCGACAATTTTTGGGGGTTGTGGGCTACTGGAGAATCTTCATAAAATCCTATGGAGAGAAAGTGGAACCCCTTAGAAGACTCCTTAGAAAATCAAAAGGATGGGTTTGGGGGGAAGCGCAGGAAGCAGCCATGGAAGCTTTGAAGGGGGAGTTCCGCGAAGGTGGAGAGGTCTTAGGAGTTCCGTTCTTCGAAGACGAGGGGAGTCGCCCGTTCATAGTGTCCACGGACGCTGGACCTCATTCAGTGGGAGGCCTCCTGTCACAAAAGGATGGAGAGGGGAAAGAGAGACCGTTGTGATTCGAAAGCCGGACCTTGCACCCCGCCGAGAGAAATTATAGCCAATTCAAAAAGGAGGTGTTAGGGGTACAGCATTGCCTAAAAGCTTTCCGTCACTACCTATACGGACGACGATTTCTCCTAAGGGTGGACCCGACAGCAGTGACCACTGTCCTCCAAAAAGATTTCTCGCTGACAGATCCGACCATCGCACGCTGGATGATTCATATTAGGCTTTACGACTACAGGGTCGAGAGGATATCAGGGACCAAGAACCAGGTCGCGGACGGATTGTCCCGGCTTCTCATTCATGAGGAGGACCTGCCTAGGCTTAAGGAGGAAGAAGTGACAATGGCCAAAGAGGAGATAATGAAAGTTGTCACTAATAGGGCGCAAATAGCGGGGAGCAGCCGAGGGGAAGATGGGGGCCCAAGGACTTTTCTCGCAAATCTCTACGACGCGAAGTACCGAGACATAGGACTGTACATGGCCGGTAGGGAAACAGGGACTGAAAGAATCCAGCAAGAGGCGCTAGGGTATTGCCTGCGGGGAGGTCATCTCTTCAAAAGGCCCACCAAGTTTGTGATACCCATGAGGGTGCTGTGCGATCCGGAGGAGAGAAGGGCGGTCATAGAGGAGTTACACGATGGGGGCATTGGAGGTCACAGGGGGGTGAAGGGTACTTTCGATAAGGTCCGTAGGCTTTATTGGTGGGACGGGCAATACACGAAAGTGGAAAAGTATTGTTTCGCATGTGAGGCTTGTCAGAAGAGGGCGACGGTTCGATACAAAGAACCCTTAGTTCCATCACTTCCCACAGTTCCGGGTGAAAAGGTCCACGTAGATTTGGTAACCATGCCGAAAGGGGTCGGCGGGCTACGGTATATAATCAACGCCCGGGATAACCTCACTGGATTCGTGGAGGCAAAGACCATTAAGAAGAAGACGGCAGAGAAGGTAAGTGAATTTCTCCTTGAATATATCGCGCGGTACGGGTGTGTTGGGAAAATAGTCATGAATAGGTGCGCAGAGTTCTTGAGCCAAAACGTCAAGGTATTACTGGAAAAGGCGGGGATCGGGGCAACCTATACGACCGCTTACCACCCCCAAAGCAATGCACCAGTCGAAAGGGGGCACCAGACGCTTGTGGACGCTCTGGCGAAATGGTGCAAAGGCCGTGCGGAACAGTGGCCGAGATACTTGCGGTATGTAGTTTGGGCCGATAATATCACAGTCAAGTCCAGTAAGGGATACCCTCCTTACACCCTTTGGTTCGGTAGGCATTGTCCCCTGCCCATCGAGTTCCACATTGACACCTGGACGAGTGTCTCATGGATGTGTCGAGCTTTTCTTTTTCTTCTTTGTGTGGGTTTCGATGTGTGCTTGCGTGTGAATGTGCTATTCCTGGGCGACTCGGTTTTTCGGGTCCTCGAACTGACTCTTCAATTTGGCCGAAGCAACGATCCGACCTACGATTGCAAGCGGGCCTACGCGAATTTCATATATTGGAATTTTGACGCCCAATGGAAACGGCGGCGGAATTTGGAGTGGGCCATAAAAGATTCAGAAAGGAGGAAGCAGAGAGGATCCCGGATTGACTACGAGGGGCGGTCGAATTACCCCACACCAGTTGATGCTAGGAGAGGAACGGAGACTCGGGACGATCACCAGCCGCGCGCAATGGCCAGCACTGCTGTAGCAGGCGGGGCCGCATAAACAACAAGAATCAAAAGGTCTGGGGTTTTTGCCAGGGTGGAGTGGTCAACGAAAAGCCAAGGTAGGGAGGATACGCGTGGCGTGGGGGTCAGAAGTTGCTTGTATTCCAGGCGTGGCCCACTACGGACGCTGGGAGATGTCCCTAGAAAGAGCTCGATCAACAGGCAACCTTGTGATAGGCGAGTATGAGCACCAAGAGGGACACCGACGGCAGGAGGAGCTAGTGATCGGACCAACCTTAATATTTTTTTCGATATGGCTGCGGGGTGAGACAGCCCTCGGAAAAACCTGGAGGAGGTACCAAGATCACAGAAAAGCCGGTAAGGTCCGCAATTCAATACGGAAGCATGCCGCTCCCGCCGTCAGAAGAAGGACAGAGAGAGGCAGTGGGCCCCTGAAGAGCCTACGAGCGGAGAGAGCGCAGGGGCCGATGCTACTGTATGGCTGAGAGCGAGGGTACGAAGGGATGAGGGTGGGGCGACTAGAAGCGACGAGGTACAGTTATCCTCGCAGGGTGTGTGAAGATGGGGGGGGGGGGGCGAGCCATGTGACCAAGCGACGACGGATGAATCGCCACTGCAAGAACGCGGAAGAGGGGGGGTGATCGAAGCGGTAAAATGGCGCAACGAAGAGAGGAGCGGAGCAGGGAGCGCTGCAAGAATGGCAGGAAGCAGGAGTCGGAAGGGGTGAGACGTGAACCAAAAAACGGTTATAGTGAGGATTGGGTGAGCGGTTCTTGATAACCGTCCGCGCCTAGACGGGCAATGACGAATTCACGCAGGGATTCGGGATACATCGGAGGAGGGAACTGGGCCAAATACGGATTCAGAGGCGGCCAGCTCCAAAGCGGAATCGGAAGATGAACTCGACCGACTGGCCTACGAGAGAGAGGATTAAAGCTTGCTCACGGCAGTCAGAAAGGGAAAACGTGCTGCCATTGGACGAAGAAGGGGAGAGAGGATCGCGAGTCGGGTAGGGAGCTGACGGATGAGCTTGGCAAGCGCCAGAGTTGGGAGACAAACAGTCGCGAAGGGCTAGCAGGCTCTGCCGCGACGACACCAAGGAGATCCAGGGAGAGCAAGAACGGGGCGGCGATTGGATGAAGTAAAAGAAGGAAAGGATTGAAGTGTGAGTCGTGGGCAACCGGGCGGAGCTCGATCATCGCGGGAGCAAAAGGGGGCAGGAGGATGAGCTGGGGATAGCCGAAAGGAAGGGAGGGAAAGTTCAGAACTTCCTGGCTCCGATCGCCGGGAAATCTTTGAAAGTTTCGACATAAGGACCGAAGGGAAAGCAAAAATTTGACGTCGCGACTGAAAGGAAGAAGGGAGGGGGCAAAGCAGTCGGGAGGGAAGATTAACGAAGAGGGAGGCAGAAGGGACGACGAATATAAAAAGGAAGGATGCGGCCCGAAGCACACGAGGGGGGGGCGTACGGGAAAGAGAACGGAGGCGCACTAGCGTTCGTTTGCGGCCGAAGAGTTGCGCTAGTGTTCGCGCCGGGCAGCGAGAGGAGAGAGAGACTCATGGCACTGACGAACGGGGAAGCAGTGCGCGCACGCAGGCGTACGAGATTGGGACCTGCGCTCGATCTATCCCAGGCAGTAGGGCTCCCACGTGGCCGCGCTGAGTCGTGAGCGCACAGATAGGGAGGCAGAGCAAGATAGCGCCCATCTTGTGACGTACGCCCGAAGGTTCGGAAGAAGGAGAGCAGGGAGGGAGAGAGAGGATAGGTAAAAGGAGAGGAGAAGAGAGGAGGAAGGAAGGGGAGCTCGACATCGATGCAAGAGGCGTTCGGAACCGGCGCACGAGAGTAGTGCTCGCAGCGGCACTTGGGAGGGTATCAGCCAGCACACGCATCGCCCGGCGGCGAGCTCCGCTTAGCGCGTGAGAAGGAGAGGGAGTGAGAGCACGGGAAAGAGTGGTCAACTCCTGCGCATCAAGTACCCTACTTAGACTTGGTGTTCGGGAGGCGGAGAGAGAAGGAAGGAGGTGGAGGAGGGAATGCTTCGGCCCTTAGAGTGATCGAGGAGGGCGGAGCGAACGTCAGAGCGAGTGTCAGAGGCTACGCGCGGAGTGCCAACTAGCTGCGGAGCAGCGCAAGACGTCTGGATGCAGGAGCGAGGCAGCGCACGTTTACGCGATACGGGTGTGTT
>BFEA01000001.1:8927742-8957729 GCA_003427395.1 Chara braunii
GAGGAAGGAAAGTGCGGGAGAAAGAAGAGAAGGAAGAAAGAGGGAGAAAAGCTAAAGGCGAGGAAAGAGAGAAAGATAGGGAGAGGAGGGGAGCAATGAGGAGCAAGGGGGCGGTCGGGTAAGCCGCCACAACTAGAATCGGTGCATCCCACCTCGGCTCCGGCCCGACTCAAGTTTGCGCGTCCGAGCCTCGCTGACTCTCAAGATTAAGTCGACTTGAGCGGGACCAAGCCGGTTCTAGAACTCCGAAACAGAGTTTTTCGATACGAATGGCTGGCCTCCCGGTCTACTGCAGCTTGTGATAAGCCTCTTGCATAAGCTTGGACCAGTGAGCTGTTTGGTTTCTGAGTTTCCTTTTCCGCAACTGTCTAGTTTAACAAGCTCCTTGCTCTACTCTCGCTAAATAAGTCCTTTTTTTTCTTGTTCGATTGCGGCTTGTGATAAGCCTCTTGTATAGCCTTGACCAGCGAGCTGGTTGGTTTCTGAGTTTCTGTTTCCGCAGCTGTCGAGTTCAACAAGCTCCTTGGCCTACTCTCGCTAAATGAGTCTCTTTTGTCTTTGCTGCAGCTTGTGATAAGCCTCTTGCATAAGCCTGGACCAGCGAGCTGTTTGGTTTCTGGGTTTCTGTTTCTGCAATTGTCTAGTTCCACAAGCTCCTTGGTCTACTCTCTCGCTAAATGAGTCCTTTTTAATCTTGTTCGACTGCGGCTTGTTACAAGCCTCTTGCATAAGCCCTGACCAGCGAGCTGTTTGGTTTTTGAGTTTCTGTTTCAGCAACGGTCGAGTTTAACTATCCCCTAGGTCCACTAGCGCTCAAAAGAGTTTGCTTTTAGTTCGTCTGCGGTCGTGACAAGCCGCTTGCCGAGTACAGTTTGGACCGAGCTCACTTGAGCAGCAAGCTGTTCAATTTATGAGTCCTGTTTGACGAGCCCGATGGTATGTGCGCACCCGAAGAGTCCTCTTCTGTTCTACTGCAGTTCGTGACAAGCCGCTTGTATCGTGCAGTCTGGACCGAGCTCACTCGAACAGCGAGCTATTCCTTTTTTCAGGTTATGTTCCGCTACAATCTCCTTGGTCTATTCGTGCTCGCTGAGTCCGTCTCTTTGTTAGTTTTACCGCGAGTTGTGACAAGCCACTTGCGTTGAGCACCGAGTCGTTCGGTTTCCGGAACTTCCCTTTTGGTGCAAATGGGCCGAAACTGGCCCCCGGTCCTATCATGCTCGGCGAGGCCTTAATTTTATGAGCTCTCGATAGGTTGTGCGGAGCCTCTCGAGCCATACGCGCAGTCCCTTGTCTAAGGATCTACCACTGTGACAAGCTCGATCCATTTCGAAAGGTCAGGTTGGGCTTTGCCCCAACGGCCGGTCGCAAGAAGCTCCCTGAATCTTAACTCCGGGTAACGATTAGTAAGAGTTCCCATAAAGCGGCGAGCTCGGCCTGCGACCGAGAAGTGGGGGGGGGGAGTGTTGACTCGACGCCGAGCGGCTACCTCCCGACGGTGGGGAATATCCGGCGGGCTGGACGAGCCGTGGGAAGGGACCAACCCCCAGGCCCGACAGCGCAACCCCGAGCTTCCAACAACTGGTTAAGAGAGTTAACTAATCGCGCAGCCGAAATTTATAGCGTGCATGCATGCGTGAAGAACACGGAATTACAAGGACTTAGAAGAAGGAAAGGGGGAGGGATTGCCTACATCTCCATGGTCTGATCGCGGCGTGGGGGACGTAGCCGCTCTCCACGCATCGATCCGATCATGCAGACTGCGGCTACCAAAAACGCAGCAAAAGAAAGAGAAGAAGGGCGGGAAAGACGAAGCGCAAGAAGAAAGATACAGTTACAATGACGCCCGCCTAAAGTTACAGTTACACACACGATTAAAGGCGCCGACTAATCAGAGTTCCGTTGCAACCGCATGAAGAAGCGCGTAAACAAAAAGCGCCGCGCGGCAAAGGAAATCCTAAATTAATTACAAAATTCCTAAATTCCTATCTAATGCGAGGGAGCAAAAAAGCAAAAATGCCAGAAGAAAAAGTCCGAAATTCCGAGAGTCATCGCCCAAAAGAACGAAGCAATTCCCGCGCGATGTCCGCGCCCAAAAGTTTGGAACCGAAATAAAAGAAACGACGTCAAAATTTATTAATCGCGCGCACGGCGGCGCTCCAGCCATCCGGCCAACCAATCAATCAACCGGCCGTCCCAGGGCCCGCCCAGCGCCGAACCCAGTCATTCGAAAAGAAGCAACGAAAAAAACGAAAAAGCAAGGACACTGATGCAATTTTCCATCGATCCCGATCTCCCGTAATTGGTCCAACCTTCCCAACTTAGGACCCCTCATTGCAACCGCGCGGAAAGTCGCGCGTTACAGAAAGCGGTTCGTCACATATGTGACGTCCTGGGGGTTCCAATATTAGCAAGCTCCTGCTTGCTTGTTGACACGTGTCGATTTCTCTAATCGACCGACACGCGGAGCATCTCTCTCTATGCCACTTACCGTTCAATTGAGTGTGGACGTCGTCCAACGTGGCAACACTGCTCTTCTACTAATTCCTCAGGATGGGCTTTTGACATTCCAAGGAGGGGGATTACACGTGCCGCCGTTATGACACGTGTCCACTAACCATGCATCAGTGCAAAAAAGAGGGTAGACCCTAGACGTTCCCGGGGAATGGCAGTCGAAGGTGGCGGATGGTTCAGGGGGAGAGGGGGCATGAATCGATTGATGGCAGGAGAGGCGAAATCAGGAAGGGAAGCGTAGTGGAAGGAGCGATGGATGCGGGGGAAGCGAGGGACCTCATGAAGATGGCGAAAAGCGGCGATGTGGTCGGGGTAGATGGTAGAAAGGGTCCGTCGCAGGGCGGCGTGAAAATCTTCGTAGTTTTCGCAGGCGGGAATAGTCCCAAATATAATACAGTATATTTCTACGTGGTTATATTCCCGCCAATCTGCGCTAAACAGGAGCACATGAAGGAGAAAGGAATCAGCCACAGAGGGGGTGGTGGCATGCGGATAAACGGAGACTAGAAGGCGGGTAGCGTGGAGATGGTAGAAGAGGTGATGGGGGAAAGGACACCAACCATCGGGGAACGGGGGTCTATCGGGAAGACGGGTAAGCATGAAGTAGTCACGGGGTCGGCATTAGAACGACCGGGGACGAAGCCCGAACGCCGAGATCTTGATGTAGACGAATGGAGGACCGGGACGGGGAGCCGGAGGAAGCTGATGATTCACTTCTTCTCCTTCTTCTTCACGATCCCTCTGCTGCGGTTCCATCGTCTTCTTCTTCTGGTGGCTCCGGATCACGCCACGGATCCTCGATCGATGAAACGTTTGCCGTGGGTTGCTTTCTCTCCGCAGTCTCCCGGCGCTTCCGTTTCCTCTGCTCTTCCTCCTCTTCGTTCTTTTCCTGCGACTGGCTCGATCCGCCGGCTATCCCCGCTTCTCTTTCCGGGACGTAGTCTGGATCGTCCCGTTCTTCACTCGATGGCTCTTCTTCTTCCTCCTCTTCATCTGCTTCCCCTATCTCCTCGTCCTGCGCCGCGTTTCTCCTCGCGATCGGGTCCCAAAACGTGAGATCGGTAACATCGATCTCCAAATAAAGCGCCTGGGAGGGATAGAGACAGTTGTCCTCGTCAATCTCCGTACACGTGGACCACACAAGGTATGTCTCGAGCGTTCGAGACAGCACGTGGCTGTCGGACTGCTCGTCACTGCGTGACAAGATGTCCAGGGGCAGATCATCCACCAGCTGAGTCAGAAACACCAGCAACTCGTCTGTGATCAAGGTGAGATTGCCCTCCTCCACCTTCCCGAATACGAATCCCAGCAGATCGCCCTGCTCCGCCGTTCTCCAGGCTTGGATGATCAGAAGCTCCACGTTGTCCTCTGGGTGCTCTGGTCCTTGTCCGAACGGGGCCGCTTCTGACCAGCGGAACTCTATCTCCAATAGACAGAAAGCGAGCTCGATATAGTCCTCCCACCACCCCTCCCACTTCTCCTCGCTCAATAGCGGCGCACTATTCTCCTTAACACAGTAGGAGAGAGTAGGAGCCCGCGCAGACTGCCAAAGGGTGGGGATGCTGGAGGGGAGGCCGAAATAGGAGACGCGACGATGGCTTATTGGGGTGGTGCAAAGGGACGAAGCTCCGGTAGCACGATCGCTGGCGAGCTTCGAGACGAGCGGAGCTGGAGGTCCGTGTCATGCACCAGTACGACGGTATCTCCTCGTTGAGCCAGGAGATTTGTCCACGTTGTCCGCACTTCCCCAGCCCAGGCACGCAACGTCCAATAGATGTCGGAGTGAATCGCCGATGGAATCGCTGTGATATCTCCTGTAAAGACGATGATGACGGTGATATGGCTAATCCCGGGGGGGGATAGCCGTCGGAAGGCCAAGATCTCGGCCTGAACGCGCGTAGTTGCTTCTTCCGTGAATCGGAACTCTGCCGCTGCGTAGATCCCCGCCGTGCTAAAGAAAGCTGCGAACCGGAGGAGATCAGAGCAGAGATGGGGCCGCTGCCCTGCCGTATGACACTGATTCGCCCCCACGGAGTAAGAAGCCGCGCGCCGATCACTTGCTCCATTGCAAAGCTCATGGCCATTGTGATGGGGTAATAGAGAAAGAACAGGAAGGAGACAGAGAGACAGGAGAGAGGTAGTCGTCACCTTCTTCCGCAATGGAGGAGGAATCAGATGAATGCGAAGGTGGAGAAGGAGGAAGGGGACGTAGGTAGGACACGTGGCGGATGATCGGACGAGCCGATCGGCTGCCGGAGACCTCAGGCGCAAGCCGCACAGTGTTCACACCGTTCGGTCCGAGCGCAATCACGCAGAATCGCCCGAAGAATCGTGGCGCTAGCTTGCCTTGGCGAGCACATTTCCTCACCTGCACGATGTCCCCTAATTTGTATTGGGGCCGTGGACCTGTGTTCCCATTCCGGGCTTCGTAGCTTCGGACCTGTCGGCCATGGGCCAACTCGGTCATTTTCTGGCGTTTTCGGGCTAGCCTGGGTAGAGGCCGTTCCATTAATTCTAGGTGTCGTTTGCCTTTGTCCTGAGCCGTGGCCCTGGTGGGCCGCCGGCTCAGCATGGATTCATCAGGGAGGCTTGGTATCGATACGCAAGCAACGCTATTGGTCCTTAATTGGAAGGGGCTTAGCCCCGTCGATTCGTGAGGCGTTCCACGATGGACCGCCAGGATGTGGTCGACGATATCGGGCCAGGGCCTTGAATCCCGCGCTGCGATGTTTCGTCTCAACGCCGTCTTTATCACCCTATTCGCGTTTTCTACCAGTCCATTGGATTGTGACATGTGGGGTGCAGTATTCCGAGTGGTGACACCGTGTATGACCAGATTCTTCAGCACCTCTCCTCTGAATTCAGCCCCGTTATCAGTCAGGATCTCTTCCGTATCTTGGTGCATCCCAATAAAACGGTTGACGTACCGCGCGATTTCGGTGGCTTGTCGCGTGCGACAAGGGTAGGCCTCGATCCATTTCGAAAAGTGATCGACAAATACCAATTGGACTGAATAATCGCAACTATTAGGACCAGGGGGCACCACTATATCGGTAGTATCCATACTTTCCCTTTAAAAGGGTCGTTCAACTACCGTTGGCACTATCGATCTTGGCGGCTGAATCGGCGCCTTATCAGCGGCGAAGACTTGATAGTTAGTGACGATGTACTTCACATCGTCGCGGATATTGGACCAGTACCACTCATTCTTGTCGATAGCCAACTCTGTGATCCGTACGGCGAAATGAGCCGCAGTTTCTTCATGTGCCGTCTTAACCCAGTCATACCTCATGAACGGATGCGGTACAACTATCCAAATCCCACTGTCGTTTGTTTTGCGTTTTTCTAATCTGCCCTCCATCCGTTTGTAATCCCGAGCCCTCTCGTTGGCCCTCCTCCGATCTTCCTTGGTGAAATCATGGAGGGGGTTACTTACTAAGGTGGCAATCACGGCGATATCAGTCCATACTTCGGCCCTTCTAAACTTCCGGGTCTTTTCCAACGCTTCTGACGTGGCATCCAAAAAGCGAGCCTCGGTTGGAATCTTGTCAGTTCGACACAAGGGGCACAACCACGGTTTACCGTCGTTTCTGTATTGGATGCACGAGCCATGGGCTCGTGCGACACACTGTCGACAATCTATCCTGTCAGCATACCCTTCCCTATTAGGATGCATGGAGACCGAGTACACGCGGGAGATGGCTTCGCAAAAATAGCAAAATTTGTGAGGCAGGGAGATGAGAGACGAAGAGGAGAGGGGAGAAAGAGGGGTAGTGAGGTTACCTCCATCACCCATTGCCACCGTTCTGCTTCTTGCCACGTGGGAGAACTGCCACTTGTCCGTACTTAGGCTCGTTTGTCAAGTCCGGCTCCTTCCACGGTGTAATTTCCTCGCCCTTTGGTACTTTAGCACATCGATGCAGGCGTGTCAGTCCGTCCTCGTTGCAGTGTCGCTCTGTCTTCCGATGAACGATATCGAAGTCGTATTCTTGTAGTCGCACTGCCCAACGACCAATCATGCCTATGTAATTAGTGAGCTTCTTCAACGCCAGCAATGGTTCGTGATCTGTTACGAGGCGAAACTTTTGTCCGTAGAGATACAGATGGAAGTGTTGGATTCTCCACACTACTGCATAGCATTCTCCCTGAGGTGCTGAGTCATTTCTCCGTTCATCCAGTACCGTGCGCAATGCGTACTCGATGACGTGTTCGCGACCATCGTTCCCCTTCTGCGCTAGAATAGCGGAGATAGCTTCCAGCTGCCAGTCCGTGATAAGAATGAACTGCTTCAAGGGGTCCGGCCGAATCAAAATAGGGGTCGTCGCCACAGCGTCCTTGAGGGTTGCGAAAGCCTGTTGGCACTCCGTGTCCCAGCTGAGAGGCTGGTCCTTCCGTAGCAGGTTCGTTAGTGGTCGTGCAATCACGGCGAAACCCTTGATGAAGCGGCGATAGTACGATGCCAGTCCCAAGAAGGCCCGAACCTGCGTCAGCGACGTGGGAACTGGGGCTCCTCTTACCGCCGCAACCTTTCTTGAGTCCGGCTGCAGTCCTCCACATGTCACGACGTAGCCCAAGAACGAAATTTCCGAGAGGAAAAACTCGCTCTTCTCGAGCGCGATCTTGAACCCAGCGTCTCTCAGCGCTCCCAATGTCCACTCGATGTGTTGCGCGTGCCCGTGATAGGTCTCCGAGTAGATAAGGATATCGTCCATGTACACGATCACGCAGAAGTTGATCATCCCTTGTGTTAACCACGTCTTGTTGACGAAGTTCTGGAATATCATATTCATCGCTCGCTCAAACGTGGCAAGCGAGTTGCAAATCCCCATCGGACACCGAACCCACTGCCACGTGCCCTCAAACAGTACAAAGGTCGTCTTGGGCCGATCTTCCTCCTTCACCAGAATGTGATGGAAGCCATGCCGAATATCAAACTTTCTGAAATAATTAGTGCAACCAATCGCATCCAACAAATCATCAATTTGGGGGAGGGGATACACATCTTTAATCGTGATTTCATTCAACTTGCGATAATCGATGCATATGCGAATTGATCCATTTTTCTTCGGCACTAGCACTACGGGAATGACCATGGTCCGGTGGCGGGTTCAATCCACCCGCTGGCTTCGAATTCTCGGATTCGTTCAAGAGCCTTTTTGCGCTTTATCAGGGAGTATCGGTACGGCTTACAATGGATCGGGGAGTGATTCCCCGTCTGTATTTCGTGTTGAATAATTAACGACAGGCCAATGTCAGTGTCAGTCACGCTAATCGCTCCCCGATATTCCATCAAAATGTCCGCAATCAATCGATGAATCTCATCGGGTACGTACTGTGGTATGTGTAACTCGAAAAGTTGGTCCCAGATCCGTACATCTATCTATTTTGTGCGTGCAGGTTTCGCGACATCGGGTGGGGGTGCAGAAATGAAGGAGTGATCCGATCGCCAGTCCCGAATGGCCACGTGTCCTTCTGGGGTAATTCCGTCACAGACATCCTGCCATGCTACGGTCCTGGTCGCGATCTTTACTCCAAGTTCGTCCGAGTCAGCTTCGAGGCGCCCAGGAGGTTCCAAAGAACTTGCTTCTGCCCCCAAGCGCAACAGTCGCACTTCTTTTGCAGGTGTCAAGAGGGACCTTGATAGATCCGTAATGTCGCAGTAATGCTTCTTGTCGCTGTATCTGGCGAGAAGCGGGGTGATTCCTTCGTACAGGGTTTGAGGGGGTTCCAGAGAATCAAGCATCCTCAAAATCTGTACGAGGGGTTCACCTAAAATCATAGCCTTAGTCCTTTGAATATTTCAACTGGTTTGATGCATCGTTCTTGCGATCGTTCTGGGTGGCGGATAAAAAACGCGCTGTTGCATTAGTTTCAGGATCTCTGGGTCATTTTCGTCACTGCTGTCTGCTTCATTTGTGGATGACTCCCCATCCGCGGATTCTTCTCAGGAGATCATACGGAGAGTCCCTGCCATCATCGGCGAAACCCATGGGACTGCGCTGATGGTAGTACGAAGGGTCAGTCTCATCGGTACAGCATAGGGTTTTCCTCTCGTATTTCGGAGGAGGATTGACCTTCACTCGAAATCCAGGTTCGCTCGTAATGCCACAAGAGCGGGAAGCCCAAAAAGAATGTCGTAGGTATTTACATCTAGCACAAGGATATTTCCTAGTGCGTGCACCTTCCCTAATCGGAAAGCGACGTTGGTCATCCTTCCCACTCTTTTAATCTTTTCTTCGTCGGCCGAAACGAGCTGATCTTTCTCGAAAAGCATGATCAGATCGTTTTCCTACCTACCCTTTCAACCACTCTCAGTCAAAAAGCCAAAACCGCAGCTCCCGAATCTATAATTGCGTTATACAGAATTCCCCAAATTTCGATGTCGCATTCCGCGGATTTCCAGGGGATGGGTTTAATCCGTAGGAAATGATCATCTTTCTGTATTAGTCCTACCCGTATTGGATCTGACGTTTCCGTCGCGTTTTCGTCTGGCGTGGGACTTTTGGTTTTTATGTTCGTGGTTCGGGCGAGGGCGAATCGTTTCCGATTCGCCTTGCAGTGTTGTAACATCCGCTCATTAGCTTGTTCAGAGATCGAGAGCAGATGGCCGATAGGGAGTGGAATCCGATGGTCCAAGGCTCGAACGATGTTAAGCACATCAATTTCCCCAGTGACGAAGGTGGGTCCTCCCGACTCCATCTCACCTGGAGAAGGCCGCCACTCCGCCACTTCTTTCTGTTCTGGGGCCGGTCAGATTGTTCCGATCATTCCAAGCCCGGGATACCCAAGCGATATATATTTATCTAATGGGATGAGCTCAGCGGTTTCTTCTGCGGTAGCTAATGCACTTCCCCCACCCTCTACTTCTTCCATCAAAGCTCCTACTCGTCCTGGTCCGTTAGCGATGGGAGTCGCCGCCATCGGTGCGACCCCGACTCGTTGTTGCGGAGGCCTGTGGGAGCAATCACGGGCTAGATGCCCTGGTTGATGACATGCATAACAGACGTTCAGATTGTTTGCGGCTCCTCCAAGAACCGACGCAGGGGCCAGCCCTTGCTGAACCGGAGGAGCACACACTGCAATAGGCCGCATGTTTCTCATCATAGCTTCTATTCGAGCATTATGCTCCCGTTGTTCTTTTTGGCTTTCCTGGATAAAGCTAATTAGCATTTTAGTGAGCTAAAAAATGGCTGCGGACTCACTCGATCTCACAGGGTTCTCGATTGGTGGCGGGGGTAACGCCCTTACAGGCGCTGGTATCACCAGAACAGGGGCGCTCAGAATCTCACTTGGGGTTAGTCGCTTGGGTCCTATCTGCTCCAGATAGGTGACGGGACCTGACACAAATCCCATGTTTTCGAACTTGTTTTGTAATGCAGCCAGCTCAGCTCTCGCCCTCGCAAGTTCGGACGAATCTCCTTCCCTGGAATAATCTTCTCCTTCCAGGAAGTTCGCCGCGAACTTCCGTTCCATTTCGTTCGCAGCAGCCATGATCTGTTGCAGCATGTGAGTGATGGGGGAAAATTGCTTTCGCAATTTAGCTCTCATCGTTCGGCTGCGAATGCCATCTATGAACAAATCTCTCCCGACTTATTCGCCTTGCTCGGTCTTTACAAACATTCGGTAGAACCGGTTTCGATACTCGGCGACAGACTCGAGGGGTTTTTGTACTCGATCTTTGATCATGTAAAGTGCTTGCTCTGGGTGGACATAATCAAACCGATTCAGGAAATCCCGTTCGAAGGTTGGGAGATCGACCCACACATAGGTACTAAACCAATGATGAGCATCTCCTCCTAACTGAGCAGGAATGTTTATATTTGCTTCGTGATCATCATATGTTGCGCTCTAAGCGTGGCCAGCCATGCTCCTGCGAGATGATGGGCTGGATCGAATAGATAGAGATCACGTGGCATCGTGGGAGCCCGTGCTCGTGGGACGGGTTGGTTAGGATTTGGTTGATTAGCAATCTGTTGGGGATTCGGGTTCTGTACATTAGCAACTATTTTGGCTGCTTGTCGATTAGCTGATCTCCTTCGGGTGATGACGGGGTCGCGTCTATGCGCGTTCCGGGGGCGAGGCCGCCCTCGGTTAGCCAAATCGCCTAATTAACGTGCTATCGATCCTAAGACCCAGCCACGTGTCGGGCTCCGATACCAACCTCATGCCCAGCGCGACTTCCTGATCAGAGTAGGATGGGGGCCTGGAAGTGCGAAAAGGGGTGTGCCAAGGATTTTTGGGGAAAGTGGAGTCCCAGGTCAGAACTGAGATCTCCTGTAACAGGGTCTTTCAGGGGCACGATTGCAATTTGGTGGAGAGGGTGTCTTCGAGTTGCAGGGCAGATGGTATGCGCGGGTCGCTCAAGACCGAGCGAGCCACTGGTTTCGGGGACGGCGGTTCGCGGGCGAGTCCCTTCGGAACGCCGGGGTTCTCTGATAAGCCCGTCTGTCGGGAGTTGCCACGTGGCGCTGGCCGTCGCGCGTTCATGTTAGGCATTCAGAACGTCGGGGTTCTCTGATCGCCGCGTCGTCGGCAATTTTCGCAGGGTGTGCTGGGCCAATAGGGGGCTATGGCCGGCCACGGAACGACGCTGAGTTGATGGTATGGAAGAAGAAGGCGAAAGGGAGGGAAACTGGTGGTGATGACGACAAATGCGGGGTGGATGAAGTAATAGGTATGGTCCGGAGAAGGGAAATCAGAACACCGGGGGTCGCTGAAGGTGGCACAATGGAATTCCCGGGGACACAATCGGTTCAAAGTGTGGCAGGGGTATCTTTGCCTCAGGATTTCGTTTATCCAAGGGGTGAAGTAATTTGGGTTGTATGATGAGTCGGAATTCCAGGATCACATCATTGTGTCATTGCGGTATTATGAGTTGCCTAAGGGCGGGTCCGTGGCGATCGAGGTCTCCGCGTGCGAGCACGTGCAGGCCACGCGAATGGCGTCGGACTTACTCGTGCTCGTGCGGGACGACTGTGCCGCTGCGGATTCCGGGATGGCCACTCCCAATCGGGCAGGGCATCTGCGATCGATGGTCCTGACGAGTCAACGCCCGGGGATACGTGTAAGTGTGCAACTCAGATCGCGCTTTACACGTGTCCTCGCGCAGCGTTCGCCAAGCTCGGCATCCAATCGTCTAATTACTCCGTGATGTTATGAGTATGCAAGATGCAACGACAGCTCGATCAAAGGACAAGCAAAGACAAGGACAGGATTATCGATTGCGCAAAATTCCTATTCTACACACGAGTGCATTGAATGCGACAACAAAAAGCAAAGACAAGGATCTGGTAGAAAGATAAGCAATCAATCATGGCATCCATACATCCATACATTCAACAATCATACACACAGTGCCTCGGAGCTGGGAAAAATCGCAAGGACAAGTATGAGCAAAAACCCAAGTCCAAATTTCGATAAACAAAAATCGGGCAAACCGCCCAGAGTCAAAATCAAAACTTGTATACATGAGACAGGAGAGTAAAAGAAACAGCAACTCCGCGTCCATCAACCTCAACTCTCTCTTTCTCTCTCTCTTCTTATCCGATGCGGACAGTCCGTCGTCGGGCACCAACCCACGAAGCCGTCACCCCGCTTAGTCCTCCCGCACCCGTCAAGTTCGTCCGCGCCCACAGTCCGTCGTGGCCCGCGTCAACCCCGCGCGTTTGGCACCAGCTCGTGAGGTCGCCCGAATCCTGATCTACTCACCTCTTACTTCGCTCGTGTGCCGACCCTTCCTGATCGCGCAACCCCGAGCTTCCAACAGCTGGTTAAGAGAGTTAACTAATCGCGCAGCCGGAATTTATAGCGTGCATGCATGCGCGAAGAACACGGAATTACAAGGACTTAGAAGAAGGGAAGGGGGAGGGATTGCCTACATCTGCATGGTCTGATCGCGGCGTGGGGGACGTAGCCGCTCTCCACTCATCGATCCGATCATGCAGACCGCGGCTACCAAAAACGCAGCAAAAGATAGAGCAGAAGGGCGGGAAAGACGAAGCGCAAGAAGAAAGATACAGTTACAATGGCGCCCGCCTCAAGTTACAGTTACACACACGATTAAAGGCGCCGACTAATCAGAGTTCCATTGCAGCCGCATGAAAAAGCGCGTAAATAAAAAGCGCCGCGCGGCAAAGGAAATCCTAATTAGAAAATTCCTAAATTCCTATCTAATGCGAGAGAGCAAAAAAGCAAAAATGGCGGAAGAAAAATTCAGAAATTCCAAGAGTCATCGGAGCTTGACAAAGTTCGAAACAAAATTAAAAGGAAAATTCAAAAGAACGAAGCAATTTCCGCGCGATATCCGCGCCCAAAAGTTTGGAACCGAAACAAAAGAAACAAAGTCAATATTAATTAATCGCGCTCGCGGCGGCGCGCCAGCCATCTAGCCAATCAATCAATCAACCGGTCGTCCCAGGGCCCGCCCAGCTCCGAACCCAGTCATTCGAAAAGAAGTGACGAAAAAGACGAAAAAGCAAGGACACTGATGCAATTTTCCATCGATCCCGAACTCCCGTAATTGGCCCAACCTTCCCAACTTAGGACCCCTCATTGCAACCGCGCAGAAAGTTGCGCGTTACAGAAAGTGGTTCGTCACAAGACTTCAAATGAATCTTACCGCTTTCAGGCGGAAGATTCATTTGCAATCTGCAGCATTGTGACCCCCAACCTCATGCCCAGCGCGACTTCCTGATGGGAGTGGGATGTGGGCCTGGAAGTGCGAAAAGGGGTGTGCCAAGGATTTTTGGGAAAGTGGGGGTGGAGTCCCAGGTCGGAATTGAGATCTCCTGTGGCAAAGTTTCAAGGGCACAAGTGCAATAGGGCTAAGGGGGTGGATTTTTTTTTTTTTTTTTTTTTTTTTTTTACGACACGCTCCATCTATTGGTGGGGAGCAACACCTGCTGGAAACCGGGTCCAGCGTCCCATAGATACAACCATATCCTCCCAAATTGGCACGAACTGAGAACCGGGCCCAGCGTCCCATAACGAGCACGGACCTAGACAACTTCATGATTAAGCAAATTTCAGAATCAACTCAGAAAGACCCCCATCAATCCACTTAACCTCACTCCGACCAGATTGACTATAGCGGAGCCACCATCTCTGTTGTTGCTATACCATACTCCCATCCTACTAGCTAGCCCCCTCAGTGGTAGGACGCGTGATAACCCACCATCTTCTCCCACTCACCTTCATTTAAGATCATTTGAGATACCGAGACCATTATCCGGCTTCAGCTGAGAACAAACTTCTTTTTTTTTAACTAAGGACACTTGCTGTAGTTCAGGAAGCATGTAGACCAGGATCCTACAAATGCTCCAGAACCCTTTTTTTTTTTTTTTTTTGAAAGAAACTCCCTGCAGTGCTAGAGGTGCTGGAAAGAGCAGACACCGCTAGCACCTGGGGAGAGGCTCCATCTATTGGTGGGGAGCTTCACCTGCTGGAAATCGGGTCCAGCGTCCCATATACAGATTGCAAATGAAAATCGAACAGAACGTATGAAATAGCCTGAGGCCCGCCAGCATTGATTGCCTCAGAGTCCAGGGGATTGGGGATACCATGGTTAGGAGGGACAAAATCTCTTCACCCAAATGCTCCAGAACCCTAGAAATCCCTAACAAACCTTTCCAAGGCTCTCCAACGCTGTCTTACTCCCTGCCGAGCTCTTCCAGGTCTCACACCCCCACCACTTGCTGGGTTACAGGGCGACACAACTCGCCCGAACTCCGACCAGCGTCGTCCCAGCGGCAACCCATGGTTGTCCCGTGGAATGCTCGCCCCAAAGCATCCCCTGATCTCTCTACCAGGCCTCACGCTCCTGCAACAGCAGGTCACAGGGCAACCCCCAGCACTGGCCAGCGTCGTTCTGGCTTCGAACAACCTCAGATCACCGTGTGTAACAGCGTAGAACCACCTAAGAAAAATTGCCAGGAGTCCCCAAAGTCATAAACCATTTATGAGACCTCCGTCAGACCCAAACTAAGAACATACAAGGAAACCCCCCACAATCCCCCTCCTTCCCCGCACTGCAGAGGAAAGACTTCAGCCCAGATAATCAGTCCTCGTACCAGAACTCGCCCAGTCTCATACCCCCCATGATAGGGTGACAGAGCCCCACCAACTGCCCCAGAACCAACCAAAACTAGTTCTGACGGATAGGAAGTGTCTTCCTCCCTCAACAACTTCCTTAGCTGCACAGCCTCCACGGTTACAAGGTCACCGCCCCGACAACAACTATGTTGAGCAAGATGGTTATACCTTCCACCCTCGGCATAGCTTCAATAGTCTTGAGCTCCCCCTGGTTACAGAGCAACTGCTCCAGCACCGACCATTGTCGCCCCACCCCGCCCTTCTAATAGACTGACCACCCTGGACACTAAACCATCCTCTGCCCGCCTCCCCTTGCTAAAAGCCATCCTTCCCCTTCCTAGGTACTAAGACACTTTTTGAGAGAAAAATAAGATCAAAATTACCAGGGACATCAACAAAGGACTGCGAAAATATGAACATACCAGCACCTACTATTCCCACAGGGAGAGGGGAAGAGAGGGGAAAATATAGTCCTCTCTCCCTCTGGGGACTTCAGCGCCTGTTGAGGCCTCAATAACTTACAAAAGGGATCACAAGAGCCAAAAAGGATTACTCCCCGCCCTCAAAGCAACCCTCTGTTTGTTTGCTGCCTCCGCGGGAAGGCACCCCCTCACCTCCCCGCCCCAGTTCCAAACAGCCCCCACAATACCCCTCCCGCTCCCTTAGTTGCATACAATACCCCCTAGAGTATGCCCCGACAGAGCAAAAGATCCCCCTAACCTTCCTGCCCCGCCCCCTCCTAACGGAACAGCCCTCTCAACTCTCACCCTGCTAAAATCAGCACCCCTTGTCTTCTCCCCCCCAATCGCCATCACTGATTCGGCCCAGAAATCAGCGTGGCTCAAGAGAGGACAAGCCCACGATACCGTCCCTACCCTCGCAAGGATCACACCACCCACCTTGTGTAATCCTCGCAGGGAGGGACTCCAACCCTAAGGGAGATATCCACTCCAGCACCTCTGACCCCTATCTAATGACAACATCACAGATTGAGACCTCAAATTGCTAAGACTAATTGCTAGAAAACCTAATTAGCATCGACATCAGAAACCCACTGGGATAACGAGTACGATCAGGAATAAGAGAAATCGCACAGATAACAAGTCAAGCATCCAAGGGTTTGAATCGTGAATTTTGAGCATCAAAGTCGAAAATTAAAAAGAGAAAACGATTTGATATACGATTTGAAAATCCAAGTGAGAAAAACACAATAGAGAATCACTTCTACTGTCCAAGCGGACTTTCGATTCAGACTTCCAGAACCCACAGTTCAAGAAATCGATCAGACCGTAATTCAGGAGATGTCGATCAGAAGAACCTTTTCATAAGATCATTTAAGATTATGGTTTTGGAAAACAAACAGATAACACTAATAAGTCTAATATTGAATCATCATCATTGTGATAACCATCAAAGATAGCACCATAGGGAAAAACGAAACAGGTAATACAACCATCGCGATACAACCATATATGAAATCAAGATCTAAACTTCAAGAATAAAAGACTAAACGATATTGAACCAGTATTGAGCCAAACAAAAAAGCTGAGAATCACATCGTTAAGAGACTAATCAAGGTTATCACAGAATCACCGCAACAAATGGAGAGGAAGAACACCACATACCTTCGACATCCCTAAAAGCACCCCCCCTCTCTCCAAACCTCAACTCCTCCCTCATCGGCTTTCCAGCAACTCGGCCACCTGTGGTTGACGCATATTCAACCATCCAAAAAACCGAACGATGAAGATAACAGGACCGCAGCCCGGAGTATTCCAAAACCGCGTCGCGAGACAAAAACCGCTAAGCCTGCCAGTCGCCCCTCGCAAGTAGCCTGAAGAGATGAAGGGGTGTCATTATCGTCGACGTCGCCCGTCACCCACTCCTTCTTGTGATCCTCTTCCACTGATCCACTCTTCCTCCTCTCCGATGAGACCCTATTAAAGCATGCAAACTAACGAGCCCAAAACCGGGAAAAGCAAAACAGAAGAGTCTGCGACAACACCCGAGGACCATCAGCCTACTGGCAGCGATCATATCCTCCCCCCCAACACCCCACCTTCCTTCCATCCATCACTGCTCCTCGTGCACCCTACCCACATCCCCTTCTCTTACCCCGCTCCACTCGCTGCTATTCCCCATCTCTCATCGTGGCCATGCACCAAGCCTCTCCACTCACCACTGTTCCCTATCCCCGTTCGTCACCGTGCGTCGTAGCTGCACTTTCGCACCTCTCCACTTGCTGCAGCACCTTCATCGCTCCGCGACTGCCCGCTTCCCCATGGCCCGACGGCGAGATCGACGAGGCGGGGCGCAGCGCTCCCAGTCACCGGCTAAGGGGGCGGATTACCTTTGGCCTGTTGGCGTTCGATATCGTGCAGCATAAGGCAGATGGCATGCGTGGTGCATTTCAAGGCCGCCCGTTCCTTCTGTTTTGAGGGCGGCGGTTCGGGGAGAGGCCCGCCCGGGATTGCGGTGTTCCCGAGGAGTCGGACCTTTGAGTGTAGACACGTGGCGTCTGTCGTCACGCGTTTGGGTTAGGTCCTCTAGTGTCAGGGGCTCGCCGGTTGCCGCGTAGCCGACGATTTCCACAAGGCGTGCGGGGCCAGTACAGGGCAATGGAATTCCACGGAACCACCCTAAGTTGGTGATACGGGAGGAGAAGACGAAAGGGAGGGAAATTAGTGGTGATAACAACGAAACCGGGGGATATGAAGTAGTGCGAGTTATCCGTAGTCGGGTAATCGGGGTACCTCGGATCGCTGGTTACGGCACAGTGAAATTCCCTGGGGCACAATCGATTCTCAGTTAAGCAGGGGAATAATTCTGAATATCTTTGCCTAATGCATTCCCCCACCCAAGGGTCAACGTATTTCGAGTCCCAGGAGCTCGGCATCTTATCATCACGGTGGGACACGCGTCTAATTGGGAAGAGGATGTTCCGACGTGATATCGGAATTCCTCTCTATTTAGGTGCGTGGGGGAAGGACAATTCCCGTCTACCCGAAGGCGTCAAGTTTGTCAATGGTCGCGAATCGGCGCGCGTGGATACGTGTAGGCTGCGCAGATCAGATCGCGCTTACACGCACCCCCACAAGGTATTCGCTTGTTTTTGGAAAAACCACTACCCAATCCTCTGATTACTCCGTCATCCCGCTCGCAATCGTTCCTGAGCATACAAGGTGCTACTACACATCAGGCACCGCAGCAATAATAGTAGATCAAAGAAAACAAACATTAATAGAGATGGCTGCGCGAAAGTTCCTACTATGCTCACAAGTGTATCAAAAGGACAAGCAAAGGCACGGACAGACGAAAGAAAAGCCAACAGTCATAACATTTATTCATTCATTCATTCATTCATACGATAAACGAGATCGAGACCAATTGCAAAAATGAGTGTGGGCGGAAACCAAGCCAAAATTCCACCTCAGCTCCCTCTTCCTCTCTCTCTCTCTCTCCGATGCGGACAGTCTGACCCACGAAGTCGTCACCCCGCTTAGTCCTCCCGCACCCGTCAGGTTCGCCCGCGCCCACAGTCCGTCGTGGCCCGCGTCAACCCCGTGCGTTCGGCACCAGCTCGTCGGGTCGCCCGACTCCACTTCGACTCACCTCTTACTTCGCTCGTGAGCCGCCCCTCACTGATCGCGCTACCCCGAGCTTCCAACAGCTGGTTAAGAGAGCTATCTAATCGCGCAGCCCGAATTTATAGCGTGCATGCATGCGCGAAGAACACAGAATTGTAAGGACTTAGAAAGGAAATTAGGAGGAGCGCCTACTTTCTGCATGGCCAGACCGCGGCATGGGGGATCGATCCGATCATGCAAACCGCGAGCTAACTAGGCACAGCAAAAGGGAAGGGGAGAGCGGGAAAGACAAAGCTCAAGAAGAAAGATAGAGTTACAGTGGCGCCCGCCCAAAAATTACAGTTACGTGCAAGATTAAGGGTGCCGACTAATCACAGCTCCTTTGCAGCCGCAAAAAGAAGCGCGTAAGCAAAAAGCGCGGCGCGGCAAAAGAAAAATCCAAAATTTCTAAATTCCTAAATTCCTATCTAATGCAGAAAAGCGAAAAGCACGAATTCCGAAAAGGAAGTCCGCGATTTCGAGAGTCATTGGGGCTCGACAAGATTCGAAAAGAGAATTCAAAAAGAATGAAGCAAAAATTCCCAAACGGTCTCCACGCCTAAAATCCAACAACAGAAAACGAAGAGGAACGACGTCAAAGAGTATTATCCGCACGCTCGACGGCACGCCACTCAATCGATCATCCCAGGACTCGCCCGACGCTGCACCCAATCATGCGAAAAGAGACGACGCAAAAAGACGAAGAAACAAGGACACCGATGCAATTTCCCTTCAATCCTGATCTCCCGTGATTGGCCCATCCTTCCCAACTTAGGACCCCTCATTGTTATCGCGCAGAAAATCGCGCGGAACAGAATCGGTTCATCACATATGTGACGCCCAGGGGGTTCCAATCTTAAGCAAGCTCCTGCTTGCTTCAATCATGACACGTATCGATCTCTCTAATCGATCGATACGCGGAGCTTTCTACGATGCCACCTACCACGAAAAAGAGTGTGGAAGTCATTCAGGGTGGCACACGTGGCTCTATCCTACAATTTCCTCAGGATGGGCTCTCTGCAGTCCAAGGAGGGGATCGTATGTGCCGTTCCATGGCACGTGCCAATCAACCATGCATCAATGTCCTAGGGGAAGGGGAAAGAGAAGACGATACATGGGGGCATGGCGAGGGGGAGGGTAAGTCGGAAGTGGGGTAGAAAGCGTTCCACTCCGGACCCGCGACTGTCTCCGGAAGCTCCTGATATCGGATGATCCGGTGGAAGCGAGGGAATCGGGTACCGCTATGAGGGAGGGAGGCAAGATAGTCAGGGTAGAGGGTGGCGAAGGTTCGGAAGAGTGCCACGTGGAATCGGTTGTGGTTCTCGTATGCGGGGATATTCCCCATGATCATGCAATAAACCTCGACGATATTGTGGCCTTGCCACGCAGCACTGAAGAGGAGGGCATGAAGACAGAAGTCGGGGAGGGCACATCGGGTTGAGGGGTGGGGGTGAACCGTGACAACAAGACGGGTGGCGTAGAAGAAACGAAAGGTATCGATCAGGAAGGGATTATGGGGGAAGGTGACATGGGTGGTGATTTGGCGGAGGGTGAGATGGTCAAGGGGGCGACGGGATAACGACCGGGAACGAAGCCCGATGGCCCACTCCAGTATGGGCTCGAACTGATAGACGGTCAGGGGTGGAGGGGGAGGGGGATCGGCTTCGTCGCCGCCTTGCTGGTGCGCTCGAAGTCTCGGCAGCTGGGTCCCCATCTTCGGGCTTGGGCGGCTCAGGATCTTTGGCGGGATAGTCGGCGATCGACAGATTTGCTCTGCTAGCGAATTCCAGTTGTCGCTTTCTGGCCGCAATCTCCTCTCTCTTGCGTGTCACCTGAGCGTCCTCCGCCTCAGCGTCCATTCGTTCCACCTCTTCCGCCGAGATTTCCCACTCGGATTCTTCCAGCTCCAATTCTTCTTCTTGCTCGTCTTCCTCTTCTTCTTCTTCGTCCTCACTCTGGTCCCCCTCGCTGTGTTCACTATAACTGCCTTCCTCCGGTGTTTCTTCCTCCTTTGCGGCTTCTTCTTCTTCCGCTCCTTTTTCTGTCGCTAGCTCCTCGTCCCCAGAGACTGTTCGACTCTGGAAGAAAGCGAGGTCGATTATCTCACGCGGGTCCAGATACTGTCTCTTATACACATCTAGATGTGTATAAGAGACAGCCTCCGGTGTTTCTTCCTCCTTTGCGGCTTCTTCTTCTTCCGCTCCTTTTTCTGTCGCTAGCTCCTCGTCCCCAGAGACTGTTCGACTCTGGAAGAAAGCGAGGTCGATTATCTCACGCGGGTCCAGATATGACCGTTGCGATGGCGGGTTGCTGCCGCTTCCCGGCTCCTCGAGGCACGCTGACCACTGAAGGTACGACGTCAGAGTTCGTGTGAGGACGTGCGGGACCGGGCTCTCGTCGCTCTACTAAACGATTTCAAGGGGAAGATCGTCAACCAACAGCGCAAGAGGAACCTTGAGTTCCTGCACGATCGGCTGGCGATGGCCGGGCCGCACCGATCCGAACAGGAATCCAAGAAGATCGCCCTCCACCTCCGTCCGCCAGGTCTGGGTGATCAGTAGCTCCAAGTATTCACTCCAAGCGCGGTGCTCCTCGTCCCTTGTCCACGTGAGTCGCACTCCGACCAGGCACACCGAAAGATCGTCGAAATGTTCACACCACAACTCCCACTCCCTTGGATCGAGAAGGGGGACATCGAGTGGTTCCGGACAGAACTTCAAGGAGAAGCGAGGGTGAAGACTAGACTGCCAGAAGGCGGGGAAGAGAGATGGGAGAGCGAAGGTGGAGAGTTGGGAGCGGTTCATTGGGGGCGTTGGAAGGGGATTAGTTACGCAAAGCACCACTGCCGGCTCGTGCTGGGACGCTCGAATCCCACTGAGCTCGATGTCGTCCGTAGGGACAAGATTGTCCCTGCGGCGGGCGAGCCAGTGGTTCCACTCCGCGACCAACTACTGTCCCCAATCTCTTAGCGACGTCTGGATAGTTGTATGCCGCAGCGGGCAGATCGCGCTGATATCGCCACTGAAGGAGACGACGGTAGACACGTGGCTAATCCCTGGGGCTGACCGCCGATGGACAGCTACTGCTTCCGCCAACACAACTGCCTGTCGATTACCCGCAAACCGGAATTTTGTTGCCACGTATACCCCCGTGTGCAGAAAAACTGCGCAAGCCGTAGAAGATCCAGAGTGAAACGCGGATGATGAACTTGTCGAATCGTCGAGATGAAGCCTCGTGGCGCTAGTAGATGATCGCTGAGAGCTCGCTCCGTGAGAAAACTCATGGCGATGGTGGCGGGGACGGAGTATGGGAAAAGGCGAGAGATGCAGGGGAGGAAGAAAGCGATGGGGAATCGTCGTCTTCTTCCGTAGTGAGGAGGAGGAAGAAGATGCAGGAGATAGGGAGGGAGGGAGGGGACATAAGTAAGACACATGGCGGACGATCGGTCATGCTGATCGGCTCCCCGAGACCTCTGGCACGAGGCGCACGGTGTTCACTCCGTTCGGTCCGAGCTCGATCACTCGAAATCGCCTGAAGAATCGTGGCGCTATCTTCCCTTGACGAGCACATTTCCTTACCTACACCAAGTCCCCTAATTTGTACTGGGGCCGCGGACCCGCGTTCCTGTTTCGGGCCTCGTAACTACGGATCTGCCGGTCGTGGGCCAACTCGGTCATTTTTTGGCGTTTTCCAGCTAATCGGGGCAGGGACCTTTCCATCAATTCCATGTGTCGCTTAGCCTTGTCCCGAACCGTGGCCCTAGTGGGCCGTCGGTTCAACGAAGATTCGTCCGGGAGGCTTGGTATTGAAACGCATGCCACTCTATTGGTCCTTAGTTGAAAAGGGCTCAGGCCCGTTGATTTGTGGGGCGTCCCTCGATTGACTGCCAGGATGTGATCTACGATATCGGGCCAGGGCCTGGGGTCCGGCGCCGCGATATTGCGCCGTAGCACAGTCTTTATCACTCTATTTGCATTTTCTACCAGCCCGTTAGATTGCGACATAGGGGGTGCGGTGTTCTGAATAGCGACGCCGTGTACGACCAGATTCTTCAAGACTATTCCCCTGAATTCTACCCCATTATCGGTCAGAATTTCCTCCGTGTCCTGGTGCATCCCTAAAAACTGATTGACGTATCGCGCAATTTTGGCCACCTGTCACGTACGATAGGGATACGCCTCGATCCATTTCGAAAAATGGTCCACGAATACGAGTCAGATTGAATAGTCACAGCTATTGGGTCAAGGGGGCACCACACTATCGGTAGTACCCATGCTCACCCTTTGAAAAGGCCGTTCAACTACCGTCGGTACTATCGATCTTGGCAGTTGAATCGGTGCCTTGTCAGCAGCGCAGACCTGACAGTTCGCGACGATGAACTTCACATCGTCACGAATATTAGACCAATACCACTCATTTTTGTCGATTGCCGCTTCCGTGATCCGTACGGCAAAATAGGCAGTTGTTTCCTCATGCGCTGTCTTCACCCAGTCATACCTCATGAACGGGTGCGGCACTACCATCCAAATCCCACTACCATCCGTTTTCCATTTTTCCAACCGGCCCTCATTCCAGCGGTAGTCCCAAGCCCTTTCATTGGCCCTCCTCCGATCTTCCTTGGTGAAGTCTTGGAGGGGGTTACCCACTAGAGTAGCAATCAAGGCGATATCCGTCCATACTTCGGCCCTTCTAAACCTCCGGGTCTTCTCTAATCCTTCTGACGTGGCCTCTGAAAAGCGAGCCTCGGTCGAGATCTTATCAATTCGACACAAGGGGCACAGGCAAGGCTTGCTGTCATTTCGGTATTGGATGCACGAGCCGTAGGCTCGTGCGACACACTGTCGACAGTCTATCCATTCCGCATATCCTTCCCCGCTAGGGCGCATAGAGACCGAATATACGTGAGAAATTGCTTCGCAAAAATAACAAAATTTATCAGGCAGGGAGAGGAGAGATGAGAAAGAAAGGGGGGAGAGAGGAGTTGCAGGATTACCTCCGTCACCCATGGCCACCTGCCTGCTTCTTGTCACGTGGGAGGACTGCCATTTGTCCGTACTTGGGTCCGTTTGCCGATTCCCGTTCCTTCCATGGGATGATCTCTTCTGCCTTAGGCACTTTAGCTGCTCGATGCAGACGTATCAGTCCGTCCGCCTTGCCGTGCCTCTCCGTCTTTCGGTGTATGATGTCGAAGTCGTATTCCTGTAGGCGCACCGCCCATCGTCCGATCATACCTGTGTAATTAGTGAGCCTCTTCAGTGCTAGCAGGGGCTCATGATCACTCACGAGAAGGAACTTCTGCCCGTATAGATACGGATGGAAGTGCTGGATTCCCCAGACTACGGCGTAGCACTCGCCTTGTGGGGCTGAACCGTTTCTCCGTTCGTCTGGCACCGTGCGCGACGCATATTCGATGACGTGTTCACGGCCGTCGTTCCCCTTCTGCGCTAAGATAGCGGAAATAAACTCCGAAAAGCGTAAGACGGACGGATCGGGACTATGGATGACGGTCCCCCACCCTTTTCAGAGATATGACTGGACTAGGTCCTCGCATGAAGAACAGGCCGCTCATTTCGCCATACGTGTCACCGAGGCAACTATCGACCAAAGTCGATGGTTTTGGTCTAATATCAGAGACGATGTGAAGCACGTGGTCGGTAACTGCCTAGTCTGTGCGGCCGACCACTCGCCCCTTCGCGGGCCAAATACAATAGTCCCGACAGAGGTAGAATGGTCGTTCCAGCGGGTCAGTATGGACACAACTGATATAGACGTGCCACCTGGCCCCAACCGCTGCGAATACTCCATCCTCTTGGTGTTGATCGATCATTTCTCGAAATATATCGAAGTCTATCTGTGTAGAACTCGAAAGGCCTCAGAGATAGCCACATACATCGATCGATTCCTCAATACCCATCTAGATATAGAGGAGATTCTAACCGATAGTGGATCGGAATTTAAGGGTGAGGTAGAGGAATTACTAATGCGTCGTGGCGTTACGCTCCGACACACCGCTCTCCATGTTTCCCAGTCGAACGGGCTGGCAGAGAATGCGAATCGCATGATTAAGACCGCCCTCCGTAAGAACTTAGCGGCTCGCGACACGCATCCGTGGCCCGAGATCGTCTATCAGATCGTTGGAATCCACCGAGCCACCCCTCATGAGTCCACAGGGTTCACCCCCTTCCAGCTTCGAACTAATAGCCTTCCATGTGTCGATAATCGGGGTACGACAAAAATTGCCGACAAAGGGGGTCGGGACACGTGTGCGGCCCTTAAAGCCAAAGCCAAGAGATATGCGGATTTAATGGAAAGCCCCATTCCTAAGCTGGCCCGGAAAAGACAGAAAATGACCGAACTGGCCCACGGTAGACAGGTCCATAGTTACGAGGTCCAGAACGGGAATGCGGGCGCACAACACGAATATAAGTTAGAGATCTGGTGCAGGTACGCAAATGTGCACGCGACTGCAAACTCGCTCCCAAATTTTCTGGCTATTTCCGCGTCGTAGAGCTTGGTCCCAACGGAGCTAACACGGTGCGCATCGCGCCCGAAGCCAGCGCCGGCCATAGCTCCCTCCCCATCGTCCGCCACACTTCCTATCTTCGTCCTCTCCCTCCTTCTAGGAGCCTTAACCCATCTCCTTCTTCTTCATCCGACGCGATCGAGGAACTTGTTTCCTCTACTTCGTCTGCAACTACTTCCCCCTCACCTTCGCCATGAGCTTTATGATTGAGCCAGCCCTTCTTCCTCGGCTTCTTCAACCTCGAACGTTGTTGCAATTTCGTTAAGTTGCGCATCCCCATCTCAGTCTCAATCTTCTTCGGTTTGCGTAACTCTTTGGCGACGGAGCTTGGTGTGCCGCCGTGGAGATCACCATATCAATTGGTCGAGGCTCGACAATTGTCTTGGCGGAAGCATTGGGAGTTCGTCGCTTCTCGTGGCCTACTCAGAGCGACGTAACGGTAGTTGTAGCATTCTGCGACGATCTGTGTACTATCGGCGTGCAGCGACGTGATGCAGTGGTGACTGACCTTTACAGGTGGGGACAAGAACTGGCAGCTGATTGGCGGCAGCGACTGTCCCAGCCAGAGCGACGAGTAGTGTATCGATACCTTCTCCCTCCGGACCAGTGCCACCGATTGCCCCTCTCTCCCTCTTCCGCATCTTCACCCCTACCTTGAGCGCCGATGAATCGTTTCTCCACTTTCTCTCTCCCTTCCGACCTTCCGATCATTTGGGCATCATGGGCCTGTTCTATCCTAACTTTGGAAATCCACCCCTCCTCCACCCTTCCATTCAGTTCCTCTTACATCAGCAAGTGGGCCGAGTTCGCGACGGTTAGTGTGTGTATGCTCACGATGAAAAGCCACTGGTCACGATATTATAGTAATCGGGAACGGGAGCACACTCACGAGATCTCGTTGGTGTTGGCGCAGCTGTGGCCGAACGAATCGGCCACCGACGGTACGTTGGTGGGATTGTTGTGCGGAGAAATCGCTGAGGGAGGACGAGCCACGGTCGCCTACGAGCTTCTCACCTTTTTATCGCAACTCGTCGACGACCTGCCGATGGATATCATCTCCTACAATCCTTGCGATCCGAAGTAGGCAGGACCTGAAACCCTGGAAATGAAGTTGACGCCAACCGTAATCTGGGCGAACTATACGGAGGATTATGGGCAGTATCTGAGCGATCACGATCCGACGGCTTGTTATTACTTGGACCTGGACGAGCTTGCACCTGACAATTCCGACTTCAACGAGTTTTGGCAAGTGCATCGGGAGAACGGGGAGTTGCCATCGGATGACGATCCAGGTCGTATAGCCATCGCTGGACTATCGGAGGAAGAGGAGCCAGAAGCACAGTCGACATCCAAGGAAGAAGGAGAGGCATCGGCGCCTTAGCCTCGGGAAGCCTCGCCAGCACAAGCACTGTCGTTCGCTCAAGGAGGATCTGCCTTGAATCCCGCTGTCCCCTCGGACGCTGCTAGCCGGCACGATGACGCACCAACCTCCCGCCGGCGCCGCCGCCCTCGCTCACCATCTCCAGTCGCTTCCGCCCCCTCCGCGCTTCGTCCCCGTCCTCCTTCCGGCCCGGACGTACTATCCTCGTCCCGTCTACCGCCGCCCTCTTGATTTCCTCCGTTTCCGACCTCTCCCCCCACCTTGAACTCCCCCTGGACTATCGCATCTTCGCCAGCCGCCTCTTCTGCCATCACTTTGCCGCTCGACTCCTTTGCACGGTCTTCCCCCATCAATCCCCCTCCTTCCCTCTCAATATCCTCCTCTTTAGTGTCGCCTGGGCGCGGTTGAATCACATGGAGTTGTACTGTGTCGTTTTCGGCACCTTTCCCGCTATGGAGGACTACGAGTCCCTAAGGGACAACGTCCTCCGTACTATCCCCTCCATATACCCCGATTACCTCCTCTCCCTATCCCGACCCAATCATTGTTTCCCCCCCGCACATCGGATCGTACATTTCGTTGATCTCGGTGATGAAGCGGAGGATTATTTCCCTCCGCTCCCATCTGACTGGCCCCGACCCCTCCATCATCCCCTCCTTGTCGACTACTGGCGGGCGGACTTCAAATAATGAGGCAAAGGGTGCAGAGCACATGGAGAATCAACGGACGATGATGGCGTCACCTGGACCATCTCCGATAGTCAACAGAACAAGGGAATTCCAGCAGCTCGAGCCACCAGACTCGAGAAGAGATTGCAATTGACGTTGGCGTCAACATGAACTCTGGCTCAATTACCTGCTTGATGCGAAACACCCTCTCTCCTGATACACTTGGTTCCTTATCTCATCCCCCTCTCTCCTTCTCCGCCATGGCATACAATCAGGAGATCGCATAATTTTGGAACCCCTTGCGCATCACATATGTGACGTACCAGCTTCAGAACTTGCGCCATCTCTCGGACCCCTTCCCTTTCTCCCGTGTTTTCTCTGCATCCAGATGTGAACAGTTCAACCCTGAGAACCCCCCCCCCCCCCYTCTKYCTGTGCCCGATTGAAGGTACCTTGTGGGAATCTGTCAGTTCCTTTTTTTTTTTTTTTTTTTTAATTTGAAAAAGCTTGGGAATTTCGCGCGCCTTAGCGAGTGCGCTTGGAATTTGGCTCAGCAGTTAGAAATCCCGGAATTAACGGAATGCCGTGCGACCTTCCGCGCGCGGATGTTCTCGGCCTCGACCTTGAAAACTCTGGGAATCCTTGTAGGAATATGGATGGACGGAAGACGTTCTTTCTTTCCCGCGCCTGTTTTGCGCGCGGATATGGTACTTTCAATTTTTGAATTAGCGTAGGATTGGGAAAAACTGCAACTGTCTTGGTGCCCATTCCCCTCTTGCCGACCGGCGCCATGCAAGCAAGCTCCCTTCTCCTTCCTCCCTGCGCTCCTCTCACCGCCTCTCTTCACGCGCACACGCTTTCTCGCTCCCTCCCCCTGTAACTGTTTTTCCCTCCCCTTCTCAGCGCGCGCCCTTTTTCCTTTCTTGATCATCTGAATCTTGGACCCGTTTCGTGCTATCCTTCGCGCTCCTCTTCTTCTCGCTCTAAGATCCGCGCTCGAAAACCCAGTCGATCCTCTCTCCCCATCTAGCCAAGACGATTCTGATTGGCTGAGGTCGAGTTAAGGGGGATCAACATAGCTTTTGACGGGCGATCCCTCTCAAACTCTCCTACACCCTCCTCTGCCTCACCCTTCGCCTTTCTTCGCGTCTCTCTCCCCTCTCGCAGCTATAAATTCCGTCGGCGCCCCCGCAAAACTCTCTCTCAACTCATCGGCCAGCTTCCGGTAAGTAGTGGCTAGATGATGTGTATGGTGCGAGTCGGAAAGTCCTGACGAGCTGATTGTAGACTGGCTGGCGGTGCGCGTGAAGAGTACCTAGCTCTAGTACTGAAAGTCATATCTGTACCTAGCTCCTAGCCACTAAAATCATCTGTTGTACTGGAAAGACGAAACCCACATTAATGTCTAATCCAGCTTATCCTGAAGCTCTAGTACTGAAAGTCATATATCTGTAATCCTGGCTATTAACTATCCTTGCTATCTAGAGTCCTGGCGACCCTCACGGCGGTTTCAACCAATGGGCAGAAATGACTTTGGACGCAGCCAATCTGACACCTTTGGAAACTTTTTTGAAAGAACTCTTTTCAAAAGGCTTTGTGGCGAAGACATGGCCTTGATTTTGCACGTTTCCAAAGCCTTTGTGGCGAGCCCCTATATTTTTCATTCGCCAAGTCTGGGGAGTAAGGGTCTCGCTCCACTACTGTCCACTGTACAATTTTTCGGACATTTCTTGGACAGTTGTCAGAGCGAAAAATTGTACAGCGGACAGTGGAAAATGCGACATCGCTCCACTTAGGGTCTCGCTCCACTACTGTCCACTGTACAAAAACGGACAGTCCTACTTCGCTCCACTTACTGTCCACTGTACATGTGCAAAATGGCTTGGACAGTTTTTAGAAACCCCGTCGAAAATCTACTGTCCGCGAATGTACAGCTCCCAGCCTGCAAAATTCGTTACGCGGAAAGTCCTTCAAGGGACTCACCGTGAGGACCCGAATTTGGACTGTGCACCTGGAGTTTGGCCGGACAAAACCCTATGGACGTCCTGTCTTGTAGTGCTATCACTGTCTGGTAGTGAAGCGACGAATTTGAGAGGTGGACAGCGGACAGTAAGGGCATACTCACACACGGTGAGCAAAGTTGCAAAATCTGCAATTTTGCAATTTCGAATTTGAGATTTATGTGTGCGGCGTACTCACACACCGGTAGCACAATAGCAAAATGTGAATGAGACATGGCTGCGACTTTCTGAACAATGGTCCATTTGGTATCAGCGTGGTCACACAGCTGATAGCAGATGGTGGAATTTTTTTTATTGGGTTTTATGTTTTTTTTTTTTTTTTTTTTTAATTTCTCCTTCTAAAGTTTCGGCCTGCACAGAGGCGCTATCTTCCCGCTTCTCCAACCTGTGTCACATATGGCGAGCAGACCAGGTGCTATGCACCTATGAAAGTGGACAACTTGCAAGACTGGCTGTGGCGGGAGTGCAGTGGGAGCACGGAGACCAGGAAGGAGGGGGGAGGCCGGGCGGAACGTGCTTCTATTCTCACGGAGGGCCTGACTATTCTTCCGGAGGGCCAGACTATCCGCATGCGGGAATGGGGGARAAACGGGCGGAAGGGCAGCGCAAGCGCGTATGGGACTCACCTGGGGGGGGCAAGGGACTCCGCCACTAGGGACAAACCCCTTACAGAGSCAATCTGCTGTGCATAACGCCAAAGATAGTACAGCCGTTGTATGACTTCATGGCTGGAGACCAAACGTAGCATTTTTGGACGATAGTGGGCAAGAAATTCCGTTTTGTGGCCTGCGGAGGTTCTAGTTGTTTTTTTTTTTAATAAGAAAATCAATTGCGAATTTGCTAGGACCTCTAGAGGTCCTTGCAATTTGCTGCACCCCGCGGCCCAGCAGGCCGCTGACAAATACTACATGCTTTGTGATTTTGGTGGGGGCGGGGATAATGTGTGACTGCAAAAGAARAGCAGATTTTGCGATTTTGAGAATTAGACCCCTAGTGTGAGTATGCCCTAAGTGGAGCGATGTCGCAGTTTCCACTGTCCACTGTACAATTTTTGGCTCTGACAACTGTCCAAGAAATGTCCGAAAAATTGTAAAGCGGACAGTAGTGCAAGGAGGCCCCTACTGGCCAGACTTGGCGTTTGTAAAGTAGTGCAAACAGGGCCTT
>BFEA01000001.1:8975335-8988516 GCA_003427395.1 Chara braunii
AAATTGAGGACCAATCATACAATGTTCATTTCTTCTTGAGTGCCAGCTCAACAGTTTGTCACTTTGTAGCACCAATCGGCACGGAGGGCCAAACGGACCATCAGAAAGCACCCAGCGTGGCGGGTCAGACGGACCATCAAATGTATAAAGAGACCCTTGTGTTGTATTTTCGGGCCATCAAAAAACACCCAGCGCGGAGGGCCAGATGGGCCATCAAATGTATAAAGAGGCCCTTGTGTTGTATTTTTTTCTCTGTGATGCCTCAAAACATTCAAAGTGGAAATGCATAGATGAGTGTAGACGACGGGGAAGGTTCGAGAGAGAGGTAGAAAAGCATAGAGGTAGTCGGAGTTTGGATACATCCAAGTATGCGTGCAGAACATCACACCACACAAGACACAAAATGATGAAAGCGAGAAAGTCAATCACGAAACAGGTGCCCCAACAACGGGGACGTTCGTGAGAATTGAAAGCCAATGAGAAAGAACAATATTGTCGACGACAAACACGCCGGGGACATGACAATTTCACCCGGAGATATCCTGGCAGTGACAACTAGTTCTGCTCTGAACCAAACCGAGAACACCCACCAGTCTCTCACGGCAAAAATGAAAAGGAACAAATTTCGGGCCAAAAGGGCGATCAAATGTATAAAGAGGCCCTTGTGTTGTATTTGATGCCTCACAACATTCAAAGTGAAAATGCATAGATGAGTGTAGACGATGGGGAAGGTTCGAGAGAGAGGCAGAAAAGCATAAAGGCAGTTGGAGTTCGGATGCATCCGAGTATGCGGGCAGAACATCACACCAAAAAGACACAAAATGATGAAAGCGAGAAAGTTAATCATGAAACAGGCGCCCCAACAACGGGGACGTTCGTGAGAATTGAAAGCCAATGAGAAAGAACAATATTGTCGACGATAAACACGCCGGGGACATGACAATTTCACCCGGAGATATCCTGGCAGTGACAGCCTGTTCTGCTTTGAACCAAACCGAGAACACCCACCAATCTCTCACGGAAAAAATGAAAAGGAACAAATTTCGTCCGGAGAAGAACGGAATGTTCTTCTAAGTCAACCCTGCTACACTACATGATCAGCAAAAAGATAGACGCTTACCTACCAACATCGCAAATCGCCAAAGCTAGTCTAACTCTGATAGAGGAGATGTGTCTATGGGAGAAACCAAAAGGTGGACGTAAACCTTTTGCCAAACAGGAAGCGAACATCAACATGAACACCCCACAACTAGCCCCGTCGTGCTGCCGAGGGACACCTTTAACGCTGACCTCACGAGCGAAGTGGTCGAAAGTGCGACTATCACCAGCGACACCTGCCACCGTGTTCAAAAATTTAACAGATTTATCTAAAAGTGTGGAGTAGAAGTCATCTTTGGATGAAGAACACGAGAAAGAATCATAGATTTCCAAAACACGTCTAGAGAAGTCAATGGCCAAAAGGCTCCAGTGTCCGCCGTCCTTGTGCACTTGTGCCAAGACGAGGTCATGAGACTGGAGGTCCACATCTTTAGCCCATCTGCTAATAGCTGCCAGACCTCGCAGAAGCAGTGTAGAGGCGAAGAAAGAGTTAAAGGTGTACGTCTTCTTGGTAGCAGCAGTCCGACCGCAGTCGTCAAGCAGCATCGCCATGTAGAAATTGACGACCTCATCGTTGAGCTCCCCGGATCCATCCACGAGTGCGACGATGTCCTTGACAGACACCTGTAAATTGTGCGATGGCAAACGCGCAACGGTGATTGTGAGCAGCAACCGGGAGCAGATAACGTCTTCAAGGACTGCTCTTCCATCTCGAGGAAACCCTGTTCAACAAACACCCGCAGCACACAGCAAGCACAAAGGATGGGGCACTATGAGAAAATGTCGTCCTAGCGGCCATGGTCTGACGAACTGCTACTCTGTGGCCCGAAAAGTTCACTCATAACGTCACCCCTATTTCTGGACCTTCCACACATAGTTGATTCTAAACTAGCATTGTCCTTCTTTATATCCCTGCAAGCCTCGAGAAGGAATTCCTTGCAGTCTTTTTTGGTAACACCCACTGCCTCTGCAACGAGTCTAGCGCGAGGGACCAATACAGGCACGACAACCCTTCTGGGAGGGCCCCGACGTTTAGTGTCCCCAGGAAACGAATCAGTGACATTGCGACGACCAGTGCCTCCCGCAACCAGGACTGACAACCTGGCGAGGGAAGGCGGCTCCTGCGACATGTGTGTTTGTCCACGAGCTCGTCAACTTGTACAAGAAATAGCCACCCAGACAGTTCAGCAGGAGATCAACAACACAACTTCGCAAGAGCAACTAAGCAAACAGCACCTCACGAAGCACATCGTCACAATTCAGTTGGCGGCCGCCTACACACCTCCCCGAAATCGACGAAGCAAACAACACTTCACGAACGGGCTGACGAGCGGGAAGCAAGCAGAGGAAGTCAGTGCTTACCAGGCTTAGCTTCCACGTCAGCAGAGCCCATTGACGGCAGTCCCAACACGATTGGCGCCCCCGTGCGCGTCGACGCGGCGACGACGTGCTCCAAACCCACAGGGAAACTTGATAGGTTCGAGATGTCGGCGTCGATGACCGGAGACGGCATAAATTCATCCCCATCCCGATGGCGGAAATCCTCCACGTCCGCGACGGGTAATTTTAGTCTCTCCGTCTCCGGACAAAGAGCGTCGACGTCCACAATGTCGACAGAACGGGTTTTCTCCATCGCCTTTGTGTCATATTGTGTTGTGCTCAAGGTCCCATGGATGTCCAACAACACCTCTCCCCCCCTTAACTTCTTGTCCGCGTGCGCTGTGTCTTTATCGTCGTCACTCAAATAGAGAAATCTATCTCCAACAGCGTCAGAGAACTTTTTCAGAACATCCTCTCCCATCACCTCGTCGTGAAGGCCGGAGTACAAGGGGTCGTCGTTTCCCGGCTGAACTGGTTGCTCCAACCCGACGTCGCTGAGTGTCGGATCAATCCGGTCGTCGGCGGAATCGTCCTTGTTCAAAGTCGTCAGAAGTCGACAACCCTCAATGCCTGCCAGTTGAAGTCCTTCGTTCGTGTGTCTCGGATGAATCCGAATTATAGTCGTCTCCAAAGCTGCATCAGGGAGGAACATGCTCACAGGGCCCTGGTTCAGATTCATCCGAGCCCCCGCAGTTTCCAAGGTCGACGACGTGTCCGCTTTCACCGGAGAGTCGCTTGAGACTGCTAACTCAGCGCGTACCGTCACTAGGCATTCGGCTCCGATTGTGTGGGGCTCGACATTGAAACTGGTCACTAACTCACCCTCTGTCGGACAACCTGCCTGCAGTTCCTTGTGGGTTTCCATGCACAGCATTACGGCGTCCTGACATCGATCGTCTGTCATGGCAGACATGTCCTCCTGGTTCGGATGAATCCGAATTTCGCCGCCAGGGTTTTCGGAAACCCGGACCACCCGTTCGAGTTCCGTAGACCGCTGTGCTCTCTCGACGGTACTGGCTTCCTGGTTCGGATTAATCCGAATTTCCTTTTGAGGCGAAACCGAACATGGGTCGAGCTTGTCGCTGCCAGATCCGTGGTATGTTGTCGTCTCGCTTTCCAGAAGGTACTGAGTTCCGGGCGACGATGTTGCCTCTGAGATACGGATTGATCCGAGACAATCCGCCAACCGTTTTTGGAGCTGAGCGAATTATGTTCCATTCTTTGGAACAACTGCCCCGCCAACCGCATCGGTAAACTGTGTTGCGCTGGTGGAGCTAATCAAAGGGTCCTGCTCGAAAGGCCGCGTAACCCACCCAGGCCTGGAGTCGTTCCCCATCTCCATTGAGGTGCTGCCTGTTACCGCCAGAACCCCACCGTCCTCGTCGCGGTCGACATCGGACCCCTGCCCGTCTCCTGTGTGATGCTTTGTCTTCTCTCCGCTGCGAGGTTTTTTCTTCTCTCGGCTGCCCTTTTTCCCCTCTCCGCCGCCCGCGTGCCCCGGAGACCGCTGTTTCGTCGACTTCTGTTCACTTCCGCCTCCGGTAACTCGTTGCCCGCCGCCTTCACCATCTCCTTCGTCGTCCTTTCCGCGAGACTTGCGCTTCACAACTCCTGCCGGCGGGGTGACCGCAGGCAAGTCCCAACTCACTTGCTTAATTGACGGGCTTGACGGAAGGGCGTAGAACGCGGAGGATACTTCCAGCCAATTATTTGACTGCAACAACTCGAATAGCGTTTCCCCATATGCGCGTAGATCAGGGTCGTCCTTACTTCGTCGATTGACCTTACCTAATCTCTCCAATACCGCATCGTAGGCGCGAGATTTGAATGTMTCGAGGTCCCAACGATCGTCATATATCCACCTTCCACTTACGTCCCTCACAGCCACTGCCYRGTSGCCRTCGAGAAGGACTGGCTGGAAATGGTCDGGGTGCCACACGATATCATGGCCCCAATCTTCGGCTGTGGAGAAGGTGTGTTTGTCGCCCATGTGGTAGGGAACTGCAGGAGCTTTGAGATGCGGATGGTCCGGAGGAACTGGATGGCCAGGTCGAAGACGTTCGGGCTGTGGTGTGAGACGAATAGGCTCCCCCGGCGGACTCCTCAGACGGGACAACCCACCCCTGTTGACAGGCGCTGAGGAGGACACGGGCGTGGGACCGCCCGAGGTGGGTGTACCGAGAGGTGTCCCCGGTCTGCATACTAACGGCGACTCAGAAACTTGGGCGTTGAAGATAGTCAATTGCCCGTCCAAATTGAAGAGGTCGTCCTCAACGCTCTCCTCCTGCTCAGTCTCGATATTGAAGTCGTCGTCCTCACCGAATGCCAGCCTGTAGTTATCCAAAGTGAAGTCGGCCGGATCGACCACATTCTCGTTAAAAAATACGTATTCCAGTCTCTTAATGAAGCTCACATCGCCAGCCCGACTCGCTCCGTGGTAGCCCTGGAGGACCGCAATGGCGACTTCCTTCCACACCACTTACTGCGGGTCAAATCTCAGCCTTGGTTGTTCGCCGTAAAGGAAGGAGTAGACCTGGCGCCTTTTCTTCGGAGTCAACTTGAAGAACATGTCCTTGTTGGGGTCGTAAACGGGCTCGACCACGACATGGTGGAAATCGCATGGGTAAGCCTTGGACGACACTTCATGGGTGACATAATGCACGGTGTATTCGAGTTGCCTTGTGTCCCCATCCACGGCCAAGACGTGCCTTCCTTGTTGAAGCAGACTCCACACCACCTGCGCGTGCGACTTGCCCAAGAACAGCACGGCATCCGCCACACCACAGAAGAAAAGAAGCTGATTGCATAACTGATTCGGATTACGCTCGCCGAACTTGTACAGAGCCCCCCTCTGGGTGAGGTTTCCGATGTCCGCGAAAGTCAAGGACTTGAAAGACTTCTCCTCCACATCCGTGGGTGTCACTTTCTGTTTCCTCTGGAGAGCGTCGTCGTCGTCTTCGGCAACAGCTCCCTCGTACACCGGGTGAGTCAGTAGCCGAGGATCCTCGCCTTTGAAAAGGATATGCATCACATCCGGCTCCTCCCAGACGCTGTTTCCGAACTGATGCGTCCTCTTTGATGCCGTCTTCCAAACCCACTTCCCCATGTAGCATTGGGTAGCCCCAAGCGCAGACAAAGATGTCATGAAGGAGATGTTCCACAGGCAGGGAACGAATACCACCAATGTCCAGTAGTCCTGACAAACGAAGCCCAACAACTCACTCAGAGACGCGAATGCCCCAGAGTCCCATTGCGCACGGTCCACAGTTCCGCACAAGTCGAGCACGCAAGTGTGGGAGCGTAGCTGATGCGCTAGTTTTCCCAGCGCCTCCTTATGATCTATGACACTCAATGGGTCGACGTTAAACTGGGCCAGCGTCGTCAGGGCGATTGTCCTCATCCACATAATGTTGATGCATTCATCAACGCCCCGAGGTTTTTTTTTGCGTTTGGCGCGATCTCCAGTGATCACCGAAAGGACGACACGCTTCCACTCCGCCGGGAAGTGCTGGTCGTTAACGAGGGCCGCCGTTCTCTTGATGTTGTTATCGTGTTGACACCCCAGAAACTGAGGGCACTTGTTGACGTACGGGGTGTCCGTGAAAAAATTCTTGCTCTCGTTCCAAAGCTTGTCGTCGAGACCTTTGTCCTTGAACTCTTCCAATAGTTGCTTCTTGGACCTGAAGAACGTGGAGTTGGCATTCCACTCCCGCTTATCCATTTTCTCGTACTCGAACTCCACGTAGTGCCACAGCCTCAGCATAATCCGGTCCATTTTTATTATGTCGACCATCTCCTTGACACTGAACTTCCCCTGCTCGGCCAACTTCTTGCTACTCCTTTGAACCCACACGACGTTAAGGTTCAAGACGCCGTTTAACAACCTTTTCTTCTCGCGGTCCGTCAAGTCCACCAATTCCTTCCAGCAGTGGACATCCGGCTCAGGAACTTGGACGTAGTAAGTTTTCTCCTTCGCGCCTTTCTTTGGCTTCCCCTTGCCCTTTTTCAATGATGGGTCGTCCACATTCACGTACCAGACGTGCTTCTTCAGCCCCTGGCTGTCAGTCACAGTGGAGAGTCCTGGCTTGGCCACCTCCTCATGGGTGGGCGGCTTTTCAGTCAGACACCGACCGTCGGAAGCAAGGAGTTTCCCTTTCGACCACTCCTCATAGAACTTCTCCCCCAAAGCTAAGACAGAGTCATCTGCTATGGCCAGCGGGAGGTAGTATCGAAGTTTCTCAGCCCATTCCTTTCTTTTCTTTTCTTCCGTTGACAGGTTCCACAAAGGCGTGTACGGTGTCTTCTTCATAGCCAACACCATGAACTGCACCCACTTTCGCACCTCGTCCTTTTTCTTCGACGCATTGCCGAGCACCACACACGGTTTGCCCTTAATTTTTCAGATATTGCGAATGTCCCTCATAGACAAAACCTGCAAGCGTGGTGGATTCTTCTTGTCTTTCATGTTGTCTTCCCAGCTGACATTGGCGTAGCCGTCGAACTCGACGTCAGGGAAGTAGATCGGTCTGAATGGCCATTTATAGAAGTTGTCGTACTCAAACACGGGATGGTCTTTCACCTTCATCGCCGCCCTCGCGTTATGCTGTCCACACAAAGGATAATACCAATATTTCTCTGGCTGTGAGCTGTCGAAGTTCCCAGGCAGCACGTGCACAGCTGGCTCGCCCCTCTCAGGAGGCGCGACGATCGGAGTGAGAACAAAAATGGGCTTCGTGTATCTCATATCTTTACGTTTGTAGCAGTCGATCATAGCCGACGCGATGGTATCAACAAGGAACTCGTCCAAGGATTGGTGGTTGTATGCGTCTTCCCAGTCTGGAATAGCCAATATTCTCTCGGGATGGATGTGCAACACGACGTCCCTCTGCACCCCTGTCTTCATCTCGAGGAAGAACGCACTATCGAGGTTAAAGGCGTTGAGGTTAATCCCCACGTCGTCATCCCCCTCCCCGCTGTCGCCCTCATCTGCTTTCTTTCCCCTCGATGATTTTGACCGTTTCTCGAAAGACTCACCGGTTCTTCGCCATGTTGACGAGTCTTTTGGCGTTTCATCCCCACCTCCAACCATTTTCCTCTTCTCAACGGAACCGCCCTCTCGCGTTGTTGGCGTCCGAGCACTCCCTCCTTCCTTTCTCTACCTTTTCAGAGCACCTACTCCCTTTAGCTCTTCCTCATCTGGCAAGTTGCGCTTGCCTCCCGACTAAGTCTTTCCAGCCGATCTCTCACGGAACAGCCCTTGCTCGGACACCTCCTCCTCACCGGCGACGTTCCCACTTGCTTCTCTTTCCTAGCTTAACTCCATCTGCAGCTGCGCAGGCGCAGGTCGGGCCAGGCGAGTCGTCTCATCTGACCCACGCACTTCTCGAACCTGCAAACCACCCGCGCGATCGATAGGCGAAACCTAGGCCACCTGCATGCCATGAACGAACGCACTGATCCTTTCGACCAGACGACGAGGAGTCATCGATTCTGAGCCCTGTTGCAACCGTTCGCCATCGCCGCCTCCACGTGGCGTCGACTCCCCAAGCAAACCTTGGCGGCGAGATCCCTGCAAAGCTGGTTTCAAAGGAGCACGCGGATGGTCGTCCTCCGAGTCGTCTAACATGCCCACCTCTTTATCAGGAGGCGTAGCTGGCAGGCCACCCTGACCTCCCATCCTCCTTTCAGAGCACTCTCCTCCCGCGAACCCAACCGGACCACTGATCGATGTCCCAGGTCCAACGTCCATGGCACTGACAGAGGTACCTGATCTCGCCCAAACCTCGAGGAAGTTTGTCACGTGAACGGCCTCGTCGTGCCCCGGCCGTAGCGGGACAAAGGACGGCAAGGACATCTCACGCTGGCCGTACCCGCCGAACATCCTCCCGACAACCTTGCATTCTTTTGCGATGTCGTCGACGGAACCATCACTTCTGTAATGCTTCCGCAATGTAAACTTGAAATTATATTCGCCTTTGTCGACCCACTCGACGATGGAACCTGCGAGACGCGTCCTATCGACGCGAACAGCGACGAACAAGAGCGGCCCGCACGGTGGTTTCAACGGGTCGGAGCCGTCCTGGCTCGCCCAGTCCAAATACCAGACACGCTTGCTGTAGTCGCACCACAAGTTTTGAGCCCGTCGTTCTTCCTCCCCACCGCCACCTCCCCGACTCCTTTCCCTCGCCGGTGACGACGTCGTCCCTCGACGCTCCTCTCCATGCGGGGCAGAACCACCAGTGGAGCAGCTTCGTCCGTGTGTAGCCATTCCCTGAAACACGCGAAGGAAATGAACTCACAAGCACCATGAACACTCAGCACGTCCTAACATCAACCTCGACCCACAACACGTATTCTGTTATCGATCACCCGGACCCCAAAAGAACGAAGTTCAGTCATAGTTACATGACAGTGGTCCACACGGCTGCACGTTTCGGATGAATCCGTGGCATCGTGAGCCATCCTCGTCACACTGCCCTTAAGAGAACGAATGGTCGAAAACGAAGACCACGGGATAGATCGGATACATCCGAAGTAGGCGCAATCGAAAGACCGACGTCGCATAGGCACCTGCATCGGGAAAAGCAAGACCTCGCTAGAAGGCCCTAGAACGCTAATACAGCAGACGAAGACGTGCACCCCATGGTGATACGGTATCATCCAAAGTCGACAAGCGGATTGTAAAGTTCGCCGGTGTAGTTCAGATGCATCCGAGCTCCAAATGGTGTGGACCACGCCCGTGTGGCCCGGACCAATCCGAACTCAAGTTTTCTCGTCCTTTTGAGTCGGTAACGGTTGTGACTCGGATGCATCCGAATTCGAACAGTGCGGTCCGGAGACGGTCGTCCCCAAGAGGACGCCATCTACAAAACGTGTTTTCGTCAACGACCTGTGAGCACTGGGTTAACCCTATTCTGCCGGAGGTTTGGTTCGATTGAACCTGAACTTCGCCATTGTGGCTCGGATTAATCCGAGACGGGGACCGGCGGATGGACCCCATGATCTGTTGACGCCCATCCAGCCATCCAAGCTTCCGTTATTCCCCAGCTGTCCTTGGGTCCACCCGAACTTAGCACGGTGTGTCTTTGTCCTTGAGTGTTTAAGACGGGTGTGGCTCGGATTTATCCGATTTCGACAAGGGCTGTCCCGATACGTGCGACCACGAGAGGCTGGGCCGACACCGTGTGCTTTCGTCGTATAAGTTTATCAGACCGTGCGACGTCATCAATACCCTCTGCGCATGTGGTAAATCTGAACAAGCCATCGGTGTGGTTCGGATTAATCCGACTTCGCCGAGGCGCTTCGGTATGTTGTTGCCCCACCACACACCGGACCTCCCCGCGATTGTCGTAGTGTGTCGTTATAATCTGTGCATCATTACAGGGGATGTCGTCGTCCTCGTGAGTTTTAGTTGGTTGTGGCTCGCCCAATCCAAACAACAGACACGTTTGCTGTAGTCGCAGCACAAGTTTCGAGCTCGTCTTTCTTCCACCTGAGCGTCACCTTCTCGACTCGTTTTAGTTGGATGAATCCGAGGTATCGTCAACCCTCGTCATCAGACTGGCCTTCGTAGAGCGAATGGTCAAAGACGAAGACAGCGGGGTAGTTCGGATACATCCAAACTGGGCACAGTCGAAAGACCGACGTTGTGACTCGGATGCATCCGAATTAGCACAATGCGATATAGAAACGGCCGACCACAAGAGGAGGCCATCGGCATGGCGTGTTTTCATCAATGATCTGTGAGCATAGGTTGGACCCTATGTTGTCGGAGGTGTGGTTCGGATTAATCCGTGATGGGAACCGGTGGATAGACGGCACGGTCTGTTGACAACGTGTGATTTTGTCGTTCACGTTTATCAGAACGTGCGACGTCGTAAATACCGTCTGAGCATATGACAAATCCAAACTTGCCGTCGGTGCGGTTCGGATAAATCCGAACTTCGCCGAGGTGCCTCGGTTTGTGGTCGCCCCGTGAGTTTTAGTGGGTTGTGGCTCGGACGCAACCGAAATTAACAAGGGTGGCTCGGATACGTTAGTTGTTGCGCCACCAGAGGACGGTATGGACAGGGTGGGCTGTCGTTCTCCTGGTTGGTCAGATATGTCGCTGTCGACAATACCCTATGAGCATCTGATCGCTCTGTGTCCTGTCCTGTGTCCACGTCAGCGGAAGGGTTCCTCGCGGCGATTGGCTGACGCGAGGTTGGATAGGGTTTAAAGATTTGAATTCACGTTCGCCCTTGAGTGCGATCACAGATCAGTAATCCGAAGACTGCTAGGACATTGTCCTAGCAGTGTTCGGATTGTTGATCTGTGATTGCGCTCAAGGGGGAACAACCTCGAATCGATTAGGCGACTGTCTGTGTCTTCTAATCTGTCGTGGCAGTCTTCGGATTACTGATCTGTGATTGCACTCAGGGGAGACCAACCTAAGATCGGTAGAGCGACTGTCTGCGATACACAAAGATTGGAGAAAGGCAGAAAACCCGCATAGACACGGAAGGGAGACTAAGATCGATAGAGACGTCGACAAGGAGAGGAGGCGCAGCGAGAGAGTCTATCTTTATCTCTCTGTCTCTCCATGTGCAGATCCTGCGGATGGTGTTGTCTTTTTCGGAATTCGCAATGTGACCCATTTGAAAACCGCACACAAGAAATATAAGAAAAAATTGTGCGTGTCGGCGAGAGGAGGAGTGACGAAAAATGTGAAAAATTTGACGAATGTAGAGGACAATTTACGGATACAAAACCGAACGCCGAGCGAACTGCACGACGCGACTTACGCGAAAAAATGATTAAACAAACCGAGCGCAATAAAAAATAATTCGGCGAGAAGAAAGTCCATGTACAATCCAGAAGTGAGACGATTCGTGAGAATCCATGTTTTCGTATTTGACAACATACGGCTAAAAACCTTATATCGCAGTTCGTGAAAGAGACAACAAATTGACGACACGCGAGTAACAATTCAAGAGAACATCCACAGGCGGGTCCTCTTTCGTTGGTGACCACTCGCCCCGATCAGATGGCACACTCACACGTCCACGTGTCAGCTCTTGAACATGCGTGGCCACGCTGATGGATGTGGGGCTCTATTCGACAACATCCCGTTGTCGCATAGAGCCCCGCATCCATCGTGAGTAACAATTCAAGAGAACATTTGAAGTGACGACACAATCTCGAAGCGTGTGTCACAACATTCTCGGGCTACATTCGCGGGTCCTGTTTCGTTGGTGACCACTCGCCCCGATCATATGGCACACTCACACGTCCACGTGTCAGCTCCTGAACATGCGTGGCCACGCTGATGGATGCGGGGCTCTATTCGACAACATCCCGTTGTCGCATAGAGCCCCGCATCCATTAGCGTGGCCACGCTTGTTCAGGACATGACACGTGGACGTCTGAGTGTGCCATCTGATCAGGGCGAGTGATCGCCAATGAAACGCATGCATTCTTGCTCCCGAAACTCCTTCATCTCGCCCCGATCAGATGGCACACTCACACGTCCACATGTCAAGTCCTGAACATGCGTGGCCACGCTGATGCGTGCAGGGCTCTATTCAACAACATTCTGTTGCCGCATAGAGCCTCGCATCCATCAGCGTGCACACGCTTGTTCAGGAACTGACACGTGGACGTTTGAGTGTGCCATCAGATCGGGGCGAGTGGTTGCCAATGGAACGAGATCCGCGAACGCACCCTGAGGTAAGTTCGCGAACGAAACAGGCCAACGCATAAGACGAACGAAATAGAGGCACTGAAAAAAAACTAACGACAGGGACGAAGATGGTAGTTGGACACAACAGCACACACGTCCACGTGTCAAGTCATGATCATGCGTAGCCACGCTGATGGGTGTGGGGCTCTATTTGACAACATTTTGTTGCCACATAGAGCCCCGCATCCATCAGCGTGCCCACGCTTGTTCAGGACCTGGACGTGTGAGTATGCCATCTGATGGGGGCGAGTGGTCGCCAATGGAACTAGATTCGCGAAAGCAGGCCAACGCAAAAGACGAACGGCATAGAGGCACTGATAGAAAACTAATGACGGGGACGATGATGGTAGTGGAACACGACGGCAGAACATATGCAATTGCCTTGTCTTTTATCTCATTCGTTTTATTGCGCTTGTCTGTGTCGTTCACACAAAGTATGCGAACGAAACTGACAAGCGCAGACAAACGAACAAGACAGAACCAACAAAAAAAAGATCAACCAACGACGCCAAAAGAAATATGAACCAACGACGAAGACGAAGACGAGAGAGGAACACGACCGCAAAACGTATGCGAAGAAGAAAGAAAGAGAGATAAATAGATAGCGAGAGAGAGAGAGAGCGACAGAGAGGCGGTCTCCGCCTTCATCACACGGCCCAATCAAACGTCACGATCAAATGGCCCCGAACGTCACCCCGATCACACATCGGACTCACGGAGACAGATCCCTGTTAGATCACACGACACTGCTCGTTCGCGGCGACTGAACCCAATGTAATAGCCACTGCGCGAATCCCGACTACAGATCGCGTACATGTGTGGGCACTCTGACGGATGCGGGGCTCTACGCAAACCCAGCATGGCATGATTTTTCAGGTCGGTGGAGATGGCGAGAGAAAGAGAGCCAGAGAGAGAGAGAGAAAGAGGGAGGGAGAGAGAGAGAGAGGGAGAGAGAGACAGAGATAGAGAGAGAGAGCGAGAG
>BFEA01000001.1:8988704-9009100 GCA_003427395.1 Chara braunii
GAGAGAGAGAGAGAGAGAGAGAGAGAGAGAGAGAGAGAGAGAGAGAGAGAGAGAGAGAGAGAGAGAGAGAGAGAGAGAGAGAGAGAGACATATATAGAGAGAGAGAGCTATATAGAGACAGAGAGAGAGAGAGAGCTATATAGAGAGAGAAAGAGCTATATAGAGACAGAGAGAGAAAGAGAGAGAGAGAGAGAGAGCGCTATATATAGAGAGAGAGAGAGAGAAAGAGAGAGACAAAGCCAAATAGAGAGAAAGATAGGGGGAGAGAGACAGAGAGAGATGAGAAAGGGAGATAGAATGAGAGAGAGAACGCACCTTTTCCTTCCTTGATTTGTTACTGTTGTTGGAAACAATGGCCCCGGTGACTTGGTTGCTGATCTCAAACCGCAATATGACGACGCGTGTCGCGACGCGCGAAAACGGAGGTGCCGACGCGTGAGAGGGCAACACCGCGAATGGAGATGTGGGAGATTGCGACGCGAAGGAGATGGCGAGGCGAGGGATATGGCGACGAGGGAGAGAGAGAGAAGCGAGGTAGACGGTGGGGGAGACGGCGACGAGATGGATGTGTCGCTGACAAGGGCGGGTGGTCCGGGCGCGCTACGGGCATTTTCGGCCGTGAGGGTTGGCGACACCTGCGATTGCCTGCTGCTTCGGATGATTGCAATGCCCACCTGCAAATTCGCGGAATGGCGCCGACGTCATTCGAATGGCGGATACATCCGCGCGGGGCCCAAGAAATGAAAGCGGGTGGGAAAAGTCACGCTGGATGACGCATTGGAACCGTCGATATCACGGTAAGATCCGCGCGGGCCTCGATAATCAAAAGTGGGCGGGAAAATTTGCGCCAGATGATGCGTTGGAACCGTCGATAGCACGGTGAAAAAGGGTCAGTCCTCTCGAAATCACGGCCCGCCCTCCCGCGACAGTTTCGGATCGGGCGATTTCATGAGGACGGTCCGTCAAAAAAGGGACCGCCTGATGTCACAGCCCCCGACGCGGCAGTCCGCCGTTACTGACTCTGCGGCAGGCAGCTGAAGGGCCCCTCAAGCCCCACTCACTGCACTCACCGTTCCCCTGTCGGGTACCAAACGAATGGGGGTGGCTGTCACACCCATTCGCTGGTGTCATTTCTTCCGTGTGCTGCTGCTGCGACGCGTCCGCCATCGCTCGAAGTCGCCGCCATCATATCGCAGGCCCCTTGCGCATCCAGGCCTTCGTTCTTTCAGCAATCGTCGACAGTGGGGGGCGCTAACGAAAACGTCACGCGACTGTAGACCTTGCGCGTCGTCCCGTTCGCGCTGTGCTCTTCTTGGGTCGGCTGGAGGAGTTTGTTGACTCGCAGGTCAGTAAGAAGCCCACGCCCCCTGCTTGGCCCATTCACCATTTCAAGCCCCCACCTCTTCCCATTGCCCTTCCACTCCTTCGACTATGCAAGTCTTGTTCTCTGCCACCACCTGCTCCGCCAATCACGCGCGCACGATCTTGAGCGCACGACGCCCACCGATCACAACCACGGAAGACCTCATGCAGTGACACACGTTGACGTCATCATCTTGCACATGACGTCAGCAACGGGCAATGGCTTGCGGCTTTCACAGTCAAGATCGTCGGACGCCTCCGACGACCGCATCTGATGCGTGGAGAAAGTCCCATCGCCCTCGAGTCTTGGCGTCCTCAACATCGCTTGTTGGTACACTTTCTTGGACCCTGGCCCGCGGGTCGTCTTCCCCTAGTCTACTTACGATATCGCAATAGAGTTGGTCGTGCAAGTCTTCTTCTACATCACCACCTGCTCCGTCAATCACACACGAGTCGCCATGCGCGCGAAATGCAGTTGGTCGTGCAAGTCTTCTTCTACATCAACACCTGCTCCGTCAATCACGCACGAGTCGCCATGTGCGCGATCTTGAGTCCACGATGTCCGCAGCTCACAACCACGGAAGTTCCCTTCCACTAACACACGATGACATCATTATCTTGCGCATGACGTCAGGAATTCTAAATGGCATGCGGCTTTCGTAGTCGAGATCATCGGACGCCTCCGACGATGGCATGTGTATAAGAGACAGTCATTATCTTGCGCATGACGTCAGGAATTCTAAATGGCATGCGGCTTTCGTAGTCGAGATCATCGGACGCCTCCGACGATGGCATCTGACGCGTGGACGAAGTTTCATCGCCGTTGCTCCCGGACGTCCTCAAGATCGCGTGTCGATCCACTTGATGTCCCGTTTTACTATCGCCGGTTTTCACGTCTTTCATATGTTCTCCCATAGTTGTGGCGGTATGTGATCACTGCTGCGATAACACATCATCCGATAGACGTCAACACCAGAGACGTCATCTGAAAAACGCGTGTCGATCGACTTTCAGATCCTGTCCATCCATCTCCGGTGTTGACGTCTATCGGATGATGTGTTATCGCAGCTGATCACATCATCCCATGTCCCCGATAGCGGAGCGCTGTGCTGGAAGCCTCACGACAAACGCACACCTCCAACAGGAATCGCCCGTGTCGCACGCACAGCCAACAGTGGCAAAGCCACCCATCCACAACGTTCAGCGACGACCCGTTGCGCACATCGGACACCCATGGCGAATCCGAAACATCCCAGATTACCGCCGATCCCGCGACATCCCATCGCCAAGGGCCAACTTTGAGCTCGTTTCCGATCGACTTGGTGATTGAACATGTCTATCGCGGTTGTGGACGACAGCAGGATCTTTTTCTGGTTGTCTTGAACGTTCCTTGTCATCCTTTGATCGGAACGATTGCCCGAACCACTCATATGCGGAGGCCCACAGAACATATCCAAGACTCATCGCACGTTCTCGCACACGCAGCTAGCAATGAGGAACCGCAACGCAACTGGGCGCGAGACGCCGGACACGCATCGGCAACATTTTGGATATGGAACTAGCGCTTACAAGTTCCATCGCGCCCACAAGAAAACGTCACAGCACCGCCGCCCGTGCGGCAGCCCGTCCCATCGCCACGATTCGTTTTGGGCAAACTCTGACGTGGACAATCCTCTCGATCCACGCCGATCACATTTCGATTCCAATTAATCGTAGCCGCGTTTTCCAGAGCAGCTTAGGGATGCGTGCGCAGGATTGCAGCGGGAGCGAGAGAGTGTTGTTCGTGCCACTTATTTCGGATGGAGTTCGGATTCATCCGAGCTCGGGATGAAGGCAATAGTAGATGTCATTCGCGATGCCAGTGGTTGGATGACTATGCCCCCCTTAAGTCCGACCCATTGTTTTCACGCAACGTCCCCCCATCGAGAGTTTTGAGGCGACCCCCTGTCCATGACAACCCGCCATTCATGACTTTTGTTGGTGTTCTTTGTCTCCCACGAGGGGTTATGCAATTCTCAGGCTGGACGTTTTTGTTCCGCCTCACTACGTAACGTGTGATGTAGTTCGGATGAATCCGAACCACAACCTTCTGCTCGTGGGAAGTCTCAACGGGAACCGCATCCTTCCGATGTCTCAGTGGAAGGGACAATGACGCCAGAGGGGATCGCTTTCGAAGTAAACATCTCCACAAATTATGACTCCGATAGCTTTCGTTTGTAGCTCGGATGAATCCGAACCACAACCACAGACGACTGACGGACGACAGTTGTGACTTTTGTCAATGTTTATTTCTTCCGCATTGGGTAGTGCAACACTCACACAAGACTTATCAGTTCCGCGTCACTCCTAAACGTGTGATGTAGTTCGGATTAGTCCGAACCACATCCCTCAGCGCATCGTGAGTCCCGAGGTGAGTATCACGCCCAGTGACGGAAGGTCTCATCGGGAAAGGAAAACGACAACACACAGCACGCGTCCTAAATACAACATACAATAACCGAAGGTGGACACTCATGGCATTTCTTGTTGATTTTTCCTTCCAAGCGGCGAAATGTGAAAATTTCGCAGGACGTCTAGGTACCGCCTAACTGAAACCGTTTGCTATGGTCCGGATTAATCCAAACCTCATAGCTCGACGACAATAGAGTCTTATTTGTCTGCCACATCGGGCAGGCGGGTCTCATGAACTGGGGATGGCACTCTTGGCTTTTGTCTGAGTTGTTTTCTTGCACATGGGGTAGTAATGCAGACACCACACACATCATTGGGCGGTGGTTCAGATTAATCCGAGCCACGGGTGGTCGCACGACATCCCATTTAATGTCTATCTTTCCAAGGAGGTAGCTCGCATTGATCCGAACCACGGATTGGTAGGCTTGGATGAGCTTCTGTCTAGGAGTTCTGTTGGCGGGTGGCTCGGATTGATCCGAACCACAGATCTAGGGTGGGGGCGTAGGCTTGAATGAGCTTTTGTCTTGCACTTCTGTACAACTCGTATTCAGAATGGCCGTGGTAGGTAGAGTTTGTGCTTTCATTGCTCTGCGACCTTCTAGAAAACACTCCATTGGCTTGGTGAACTTCTGATTGACACTCCATTGGCTTGGTGAACTTCCAATTGACCTTCTAGAAAACCATGCATGACTTCTAGAAAACACTCCATTGGCTTGGTGAACTTCTGATTGACGACCTTCTGTAAGGGCTTTGCAATGCGATGTGGAATGATTTTTATTTTTGGACGATTTCCGATTGACGGCCTTCTGTGAGGGCTTCGCCGATAAAAAAGTGTTGGGCGTTACAACTGGGTGTGGGCCCCGACGGGGAAACTATCGTTCAACGACATTGTTTACGACGGTCTCCTCTTCCGTATGTCTATCCATGTGTGCGTGTTGTGTAGGGAGTTCAATGTCGTCGAGTCCTTCGACAAGCATCGCCATGACACCCGAGAAGCACATGCGCTTAGCGAAACCCTTTTTACCTTGTGCGAGATCGTTGCGGCATCATGACGGTCAAACGTGGATCGACGATGCAACCGAGGACGACTTCGAAGACGACCCATGGACGACCGTCGTTCCTTATATGAACAGGCATCTCGACGAATGGAACGATAATGATTGGAAGGCGATGGAGTGTTCCTGCCCTTGGGCAAGCCATTACAAGTTTGCCAACATGTTGGAGTTCGGGAGCCTCATTGCACTGCCTGATGGTGTCCTCCATCGAAAGACCCTGGACGATAAGGGTAAACCGATCCGCTTCCGTACCAGCTTCAGACGTCGCCTCCACTGCGAGTACATCACATCTTCATCACGAACTTGGGGAAGTTCGCAGAAGAAAGGGTTGGTGGACTACGCTCGTCATTGTTCATTCTTGGAACACTACCCACCCCGTTGCCCGAGGACTTATCCACAAGCTCTATCGTACTGTTGTGTCCGGTTGACGGATGACGGATGTCCTTTCGCCAGAGTGCTATGTGTGGCTTCTTCAAGTAAAAGTAGGAAACTTGTGGATGCAGTTGTGCTTGTGTCACGCAACGAGATGGTGCTTCAGGGATCCAAGTTCAAGGCGGTCATGTCTCGCCCAGATGTAAATGGGCGGTTAGACTTGGTGAGAGCAGGTCAGGTAAGAGTTTTTTGTCATTGTGGCATGAGGTGGAAGAGAAAGTGTCTAAAATACGTGACTGTATAGGGAATTCCTTAGCACGACGAGGACGGTTTGTCAAGATGAAATACATGTCTGTGTTTTCGGAGAACGCAACAATCGACGAGCCGCAAATCCATGTGTATGGATCATTTATGAATGCTATATATGGCTTCCTTTCACGACCTCGTCCGCGGGAAACCCCGTATGTCACAAGACACGGACGTGTGGTCAAACCTCGTGTTTAAGGGAAAAGAAGACTCCCTCATGACGACTAAAGTTGACACCGGCGTTGTGGCATTCGAACTAACACTGCAGACTTGCGAAGGTGGTGTTCTCTAAGTGTTTCGGATTCATCCGACTCAACAATCAAATACGTGCGTGCACACCCAAGGTTGAACGAGATGCATGAAGGGTTCCCCAAGGACGATCTTTGGCCAAACAACAACCCGTCAGATTCGGTCTGTGCGACTCCCTAACTGCACACCGTCGAGTTTATTTTCTTGCACGCCTTTGAGGCAAGCGAGGTTTCCAAACAGTCCACCACCCTCTAGATCGTCTGGCACTGCCATGTTTCATAATTGTCCGCGATGGTTTTCGAAGAGGACGCCATGAAATGTGGTGCCCGTATCCGTTGCCCTCCGTGCAACAGCCGCTGCATGGCAGAAAGTGACGTGAGCGGCGCCGACCGAGGCTGCAATCATGCATGTCCAGCATGACATCTCGTGTCTCCGATCCATCCAAAGTCGCCGCCTGCACAAGCATTTTCTTTCTCATCCCAGACAAAGTCGTCTGTTTCCCTAGACACCTGATGAAAGAAACTCTTCTTTCCGTCAATACTCTGCATACGGACCGATGATCAGCACCCGCACATAATGCATAGCACATCCCGATTGCAAAATCGTCGGGTCATTTTCTCGTGACGACGAAGGCTCGTGATCACCCCCGGCGACGGCGACGATGGTTTTCGGATTGGATGCCATGAAATGTGGTGCCATGTCCGTAGCCCTCTGTGCAACAGTCGCTGGCCGACGCTGCAATCTGCCTTGTCCGACATGTCATCTTGTGTCTCGGATCCATCCAAAGTTTCATGCCGCTCGAGCTTGTTCCTTCTCGTCACGGAATGATCAGCACCTGTACAGAACACAAAAACACTTCCCGATTGGAACATCGTGGGGTCATTGCGTTGTCGACTCCCACATGATGATTACAGTGAACAGCGGCATGATGGCAGGTCCGCCTCTCCGATGTGGGTCTAACGGTGGATTGCGTCAAATCTGCTCTCAAAGATCCACACCGCAGAGGGGGGCCAGCAATCGACCACTGCTTGCTTGTGAAACATCATGTGATGTGTCGATACAACCGACATTCAGAACTGATCGGTGAGCATTTGGTGCTACGCAAATAGGTTTGTCATGCGGCCACGATATTCCCCCGCGATTGCTCATTTTGGGGTTCTCGCATCATGGATTCCCTCATGATGACTACAGTAAACAGCGGCAGGGTAGAAGGTCCCCTTCTCCGATATGGATCTCACGGTGGAGTACGAAACTCTGCTATCAAAGATCTAGAGTGGGAAAGGGGGGCAGCTATCAACCACTGCTTAATCGTAAGGCATCATACGATCTGTCCATTAGATCGGCATTCAAAACTGTTTGGTGAGCATTTGGTGCTACGCCAACAATTTTCGAACACGACCGCGAGGTTCCCTAAGGGTGCTTTTGCCACTGGACAGCACAGATCGCCGATTGTTTGGCACTGTGGGAAGGTTGTCAATTTCTTACGACGCGGAAGACTCGTGATCGCTTCCGTCGTCTGTATGCGTGCTTATGGTGCTTGGCATCCAAAGTTGCAGGCCGCTCAACCTTGTTCCTTCTCGTCACCGAATAAGTCGTCTGTTTCCCTTGTCCCATGCTAGAAGAATCTCCTCTTTCCCTCAATACTCTTCATACGCGCCGATGATCAGCACCTGCACAGAACACAAAAACACTTCCTGATTGGAACATCGTGGGGTCATTGCGTTGTCGGCTCCCACATGGTGATTACAGTGAACAGCGTTATGATGGCAGGTCCGCCTCTCCGATGTGGGTCTAACGGTGGATTGCGTCAAATCTGCTCTCAAAGATCCACACCGGAGAGGGGGGCCAGCAATCGACCACTGCTTGCTTGTAAAACATCATATGATGTGTCAATACAACCGACATCCAGAACTGGTCGGTGAGCATCTGGTGCTACGCCAAAACGTTCGTCATGCGGCCACGATATTCCCCCGCGATTGCTCATTTTGGGGTTCTCGCATCATAGACTCCCTTATGATGACTACAGTTAACAGCGGCAGGGTAGCAGGTCCCCTTCTCCGATATGGATCTCACGGTGGAGTGCGAAACTCTGCTCTCAAAGATCCTGACAGGGAAAGGGGGCCAGCTATCAACCACTGCTTGATCGTAAGACATCATATGATCTGTCCATTACATCGGCATTCAAAATTGTTTGGTGAGCATCTGGTGCTACGCCAACAATTTCCGAACACGACCGCGAGGTTCCCGAAGAGTGCGTTTGCCACCCCACAGCACAGACCATCGACTGTTTGGCACTGCGGGAAGGTTGTTAATTTCTTACAACGCGGAAGACTCGTGATCGCTTCCGTCGTCTGTATGCATGTTGATGGTGCTTGGCATTGCATACTTGACGCACTGGTGGTGTGCGCTGCATTTGTCTAAATCTCACGAGATTTAAGTGTCTCGGATGCATCCGACTTAAGAACCTGCGACGATGCGAACTTGCCAATATTTACTTGCGTCATTGTGTCGGAGTCATCAGACTCTAAAATCAGTTACATATTTGCGCACCCGCCATTTCTACAACATGTCTAATCGGTATCGGGCAAGGCTTGTAGTCCGGTTCAAGGCTGCTTGTGCACGTCTAATGTCAAGTCCGATATTTGCCTGCGTCGTTGCGTCGGATTCATCCGACTATAAAATATGTTACATACTTGCGTGCCCGCCATTTCTGCACCATTCATGTAAAATCAGTACGGGTCAAGGCTTGTCGTCCGGTTCAAGGTTGGCTATGCATTGTTTTTTTGTTTCGTTGCGCTGCCCTCTATAATGCTCGCAGGGATTGGTGTGATTTGGGTCAACGCCTGTTGTTCTGCTCGCAGGGAAAAGTCGAACGCTTCTCAACACATGCTTCACTGGTGTGACACGACGACGGTCGATCAAGACTTCCCTCCCACGCCAGCTTGCCTTCCGATACGTTTTCGGCAGGAATTGGCTGGGAAGGGATTGGTTATGGGCGTTGGAGTTCCGAGCAGTGCCGATAGTACTTATTCTCGACTCGAGCCATGTGCTTCCTCTGGAAAACGGTCACGTGACTCAAACACTCAGCATCGATCGAAGAGAACACAGTTGTCCACCTCCACTGCGCATTCGTACATTTGTTGTGACGTTCTCGAAGACCACATAAACACTGGAAGCGGGGGCCAGTTTCTTCGTGTCGATTGTACATCCCGAGTCTCTTCAGCATGTTCTGAAATGACCGACGCTGGGATGTCGAGCTCCATACCCGAGGGGAATCTCGGTGACTGTAGTTATAGTGGGACGGAGTACGTGTATAATGCGAACAACTGCACTACTGGAGGTTCATCCTTGGGAGTTGCCGATGGGGGTGATAGGGTTTCCTCGTCTACCCCTCCGCAGTGCCAGGAGAGTCAAGGACTGTCCACGGATGAAATCACTGAGTACTGCTATACACGAGATAGTCAGAGCTCGCGCTGTCTCTCCGAAGAGGACCGCCACATACGGTATATTTTGTCGGCACCTATGCCCGGTGAAAGAAGACCCTATTCTATGGCAAAGAACCGGCCAAAAAGACACAGCATCGCCGAGCTATGGGCCAACTCAGGATGCAGTCATTTCAGGCAGTGCGAGGGATGCTCTGTTGTAGGCGGATGTGTTGCGCTGGACTGACAGCCGAAGATGTCAGGCCGGTGCGGGAGGCATTCTACTCCAAAAGTTTCACGGAAAGGACGAAGTGGTGGTTGCAAACCATACATGACTTCAAGGTTATGGAAGGTGGTGTTGAGCGAGTTAGGCCAGTAGTTTGCAAACGGAAGATGTGCGTGCAGGCATACTGTAACATTCTCGACATTTCTCGTAACACCTCCTATGTCTACAAAAGGATGTACAATAACAGTGTTGTCGTTAGGGAGCATGGGCACTCGGGCTTGTCTAAACCATCCAAAAAAGTCGTCACGATGCTTGCATTGTTGAAACGATTCATCAACGACCACGCCGATAGTATGCCGAATGACATGGTCTGGAAAAACGGAGTTTGTCGTCCTCGCCGTAGGATTCCTGCGGCATTCACAAAACGAGCAATTTACGAATCATTGCGCTCTGATCTTCTGATGTGTCACTCGGAAGTTGTGTCGGAGTCGACTTTCTACGCTATGTCGAGTAAGCACTTCTGGCACGTGAGTCTAGCTATGTCCAACACATTCACGAAGTGCGCAAAATGTATATTCTACAAGTAGTGCATCGCTAAGTCGAAGTACGAGAGGGACCGTAAGAAATCCAAAGATAGGATGCGGAAACATCAAGAGTTGCAAGTCAACCACAAGATTGCGGCAAAATGGATTTCATATTGCGGCAGTCCGAGTGTCTGTGCATCATTATCGACGGCATGGATCAAAAGAAAACTACCATACCGCATATAGGACAGGCTAACTACTCGAAGGACTTGCACCACGAAAGGATGATGAGGACTGGTCTCACGACCGTTCTGGTCCATGGCCGGGATCTGTCTATATATGTTTATACATATTTTCCTTACTACACACACGGCCCCAACAGTACGGCGACGTGTTTAATGCGGACTCTTACGGAGATCCAATCCAGTGGGAAACCTCTACCGCCGTTTCTTCGTATTCAAGTTGACAACTGCTTCAAAGAAAACAATAATAGATTCATCTGCGCATTGGCAGCACTTCTTGTGAAGTTCGGGATTTTCAAGGAAATAGAAATTAGTTTTATGATAGTTGGACACATGCACACAGAGGTCGATGCCACGTTTAGTGTTTTCTTCAAGAAACTAAAGGACAATGATGCCTACACAATGGATGAGTTGTTCCTTTTGCTAGAGCGGTCTCATAAGACTCCTCCGCGGTGTATTTTTCTTGATAGGATAGCAGACTGGAGAGGTCTTATTTACTCGCATGTTTCAAAGCGCATGACAGGGATTCCGAAGCCTCATTTGCTAAAATTCTACATGATAGGTGATAATCCCATCATGTCCTATAAAGAGTATTGCACAGACTCTAAGTGGTTACCTGAGGATGGTCCTCTTTACTGGTTCAAACAAACAGACAACGGTGGTTACGCTGGTCCGCAGCAACCTTTCAATCCTTTGCCAGTCCAACCGGCGTTCCTCGACGATTACAAAAATGGTTTTGGAGGGAGTGAAGAGGTTTTTGGAAGTCTATGAAAAAAAAAGAGCAACTTTGATGACTTTCCGAGACGAAGAGGTGACTAGAATAGATACGGCTTTTCGGTTTTGGGAAGATCACGTCAAACACGAGGGGGACATTATCGACAACGGGGTGCCTTCGACACCCATCACCGAATTCTGGCCAAAGGTCACCCATGTCGTTGAAGACAGGAGTCCTTGCTCTGATTCGGATGCATCCGAATTATAGAGAGAACCTCTGTTCGTGGGTCTTCAGAGGGACAAGCCTAAATCCAGCTTTGATCCTTTCGAAGATGTGCATGTCGACAGTTTTGTCATTATGCAACCATCAGGCGAGGACATGCATCAAGGAGTGCCTTTTTGGGTTGGCCAGGTTCGCAGTGAAGTTGACAAGAACGAAGATTCGCCAACTTACAACCAATTCAAAGTGGAGTACAGGGTTCCAATCGGAAAAGCGAGCACACTAAGAGAATTGTATGCCGACGCCTGGGGAAAAAAATGGAAAAAAACTCCAGGGCACGAGGAAGAGTATCAACATGTCACAACCGTTGCGTTTTCTTGGATGAGACAAACGAGGACGAATGTCTGCGAGTCCTCCAAAAAGTTTATGACCGGTCTTGTGATTCCTCTGAAAGTAAGAAAAAATGCAACTCCCGCCCTAGAAAACGGCGTTAGCGCTCAAACACAAAGCGTTTCCAGAGAAGGGAGTGGACAGGAGGTTACCTCATCGAGAGTGTGATGGTTGTCGTCTTTTCGTGAGGAGAACGTATTGCCATGCTGGCCTGTGCACACCACGCTTGACTCAATGGAATACATCACTTAATGATTTGTGCTGTCTTGGTTACGCGCTTCAAATCAACAAGAGTTCTTCATCAATTTTCAACATTGAGCGTGGGGGCGTTTTGGTCGTCGTAGCATGACCTCGTGCTTTCGATCCTGACCTTGATGAAACGCTTTTATTGTGACTTTTGTCTTTTGCAGTCTCCAGACTTTCCTTTTTCGACGTACTTCGAAAACATGGCTGAGAATTCGGGCTTCATTGAAATAAAAGTGCCTGAACGACTGACCATCGTCACAAAGGGAGGAGCATTTTCTTTTCAATATGAAAGAATCTTCAGGATCGTGGCGGGTGGACGGACAATGTTCGTCATCATGGTGAGGTTTACTGATGTGAACATTTTTGACATGCGAATATATGAGCGTCGGGGAGAAAATTGGATGCGAGGAGATTTTACAAGAGCTTATCTAAAAGCTTCAGAAGTTTTTTTCGCCTTGAGACGTGCTGTGCTCGGAGCAGGGGGTGACATTGAGGGTTTCTCGTTTGCCATTACGGAGTTTGAAGGTCTGCCTCAACCTCCAATCCCGACTTGCATGGTGGACAGTTCGACATGGGAACCGATAGTGAACGCTCTGCGAAGAGGCTTCTTCTGAAGACTTTAACTTTTTAAGAGTTTTTGTGACCAGTCTTACGTTTCTAGTATTTTGTGTCATTATGTCGGATTTGTGAACATTTTCGTAGTACAGTCATTTTCGGATTATTTTTAATTTTCACCAGTTTGAGAGACGAGTCTCGACACTTCCCAAGTTTTGTGGTCGAATGTCAGATGAGTTGAAATTTGTACACTGTAAAGTATTAACGAAAACCACGAGTGCCGACCCTGGCTCATGGTCGGTTGTGGTTCGGATGCATCTGACCCAGAGAAAAAGGATACTGTTACGACAACCAAACACAAGAGCGTCAAGGGGGAAACTAAATGCTGGAAGATTTTACAGCAGCTTATCTGCAAGCTGCAGATGTTCTTGTGTCCTTGAGACGTGCTGTTGTCATGGCTGGGGGAGACGTTCAAGTTTTCTCGGTTTCTATTACGAGTTTCGAAGGTCTGCCTCAATCTCCTATCTCGGCTTGCATTGTGGACGGTTCAACATGGGAACCGCTAGTGAACGCTTTGCGAAGAGGCTTCTTTTGAAAATTTCAAGTTCGGGACAATTTGGTAACGAGTCTTACGTTTTTAGAGTTCAGTCAGGATGTCGGATTTGTGAATGTTTTCATAGTGTGAGCTTTTTCATAGATAAATATCGACATTTTTAAATTTTTGTGTTAGGATATCCGATTAGTTAAAATTTTCACGGAAACTTTTTGGTTAATTGTGGACGGTTTAACATAGCCTTGCCAACTCTTTGGTTAATCGAAACTTTTGAGGTAACCGTTACGAATTCACAATATTGGGACCAAATAATTGTTATCAGTTTTTACGACGTACTTCTTATTTGTCTCGACAATGGTTGTGTGCCTGCTTATGTAGGCTGGGTGTCCCGCTTTGTTTTTAATTTGTCTTCGCTTTTCAATCTAGTTCTCATGAGTTGTCAATTGTCTTCAAAATCCAGTGAGATCTTTCAAAATAATTATAAGGTCCTTGGTCACTTCARCATCTGATAATWTGTACACAGTTTGATTCGGATGTATCCTACGCATTCGTTTGAGCCTTCTCCAATGCGCAATCCTCAGATGATAACGTCTCTACATAATATGCTCCCCACCACTTCACTCCGTACGATGCCCGTTTGTTTTGAGAAATGTTTGGTAAAGTGATAATGTACATGCATCCGCCATTTAGTTGAAATTTAAGACTGATGGTTACTAGAGTTCTTAAGGGGTTCCCGATGGTGCACTTTTATTTGTTAACATACATCATTTGATCTCGGCGAGGACAGTGGTGGAGTGGTGGGCAGCATTGGGTAGGGATGTTACAAGTTCATGGTTGCGATGTCGAACCCAGCAAGCGGCAAATGATAACATCTCTACATAATGTTGCCCACCACTTCACTCCGTCCGACGCCCTTTTGTTTTAAGAAATATATGGTATGCTATAATTGTTCTTGGAATGATAACATATTGGTTAATTTTCCCTCGGAGGGTGATCCGAGCTATGATCATAAGTTCAACCTTTTGATTGAGTGAAGGATATTTAATGAATGACGCACGGTTGATAACATAACGGATTTTCTCCATCCGAATAATGAAATATTTGATTCGGATATATCCAAGTTTTACTATAAAACTTGTCAACTTTTATATTATGGATATCGAAATATGTGATTCAGATGTATCCTACTTATCGTGCTTGTATTCAATTAAACTTCAAAAAATGAGCTATTCTTGTCACTCCCATGCACCCTTTAAAGCCTCAACGAAGACCTTTTTCGGGTCACTCATATGCGTCCCTCACAAGGGGAAACCTTCGATATGCTACGTTCATACTGACTGTCTGAATGTGTATAAGTTTACTAAGGATGTATCCGACTTCAGTAATTGAACTTTTCATCTTGAAACAAATTAAATGTGTTGAGGATTTATCCGTTGAACAGGGACTCTTATCGTTGTGTATTAATGTATAATGAGCATCTTCTTTCGTCAGCCATGTATACCTTTTGAGTTTCTCGAACGACAAAAGTACTATTTAGAAAATAATGTATTATTTTAATGAATAACATGTTGTAAAAATTTAGCTCTTTTCTCTTGTCGTATTTCTTTATTGTAAAAATTTTGTTTTGCACGTCTGTGATTGTCATGGTGGTGTTAAGGAAGTTGGCTTGTGTCCCGATATTCCTGCCGTTTACTGTTGCTTTTTCCTTTCTTTGTTCATTTATGAAAATTAGATGCAGTGGGTAAAGGTAATATTTGCTGCGTTTGCTTGTGATTTCTGGATTCAAGAATTCATGTATTCTATGGTTATTGATAATGTGGAAGTCATCAAAGTAACGGTAGACATGTTGAAAGAGCTGTAGTAGATGTATGCTGTTTTTATGTTAAATTTTTCTCATGAAATTGAATTTTTATTTGAAAAAGTAGATATTGCACCATACAGGGGAGCAACTTACCCCAATTGGGATGTCGAGTATTTGCCTCCATATTTTGCCTCCGAGTGTTGTGAATGCATTGTTGATTAACCAGCTGTTAATGTCATTTATGATTTTTGTATCGATGGTGAGATATCCGTTTGGTGGACAGGCATACCAATTGCATATGGGTGTCCATGTATCCTTATTTCGATATATCCTACATGCAAGTTTAACGTTATTCCCATAGGTATTTTTGGCCTGTTTGAACGTAATTTTTTAGAAGGATCTGATAGCAGCAGGAACCATCTTCAAAATTATCTGTCGGAATTGTTTCATAGCAGCGTGTAATGTCTTCAGAGAATACTGTTGTAGCATGCTGTTGGAGATTATATGTATAGTCCGAGGTTGAGTCAATTGGCCACCAGTACGGGACTTTAATCCCAGTTTCTTCTAAAGTTCTTTTGGTTAGCTGTCCTCATTGCTTTTTAACCATTTTAATTAGTGCATTTAGTATCACGGCCGTGAGGTCGGCAAGTGGGGTGGTTATGACGTCAACCGCATTGGTCAGCCAACGGAATAAGTTTTTATGCATTTTGTAGGTTGTAAATAGGTACAGTAAGGCTAATTTTCCGATAGGGATGTCTGGGAATTTAGCCCCTAGTTGCTCATTTAGCAGCGTTAATGTTGACAGTGAGTGTGGTTTGAAGTCCGGGCTGCTAAGCCTTTGCAGGGCAAGGAATCTTATTAGGTTAATGCAAGTTATGACTGGTGTATTCAGGGCCTTGTCTGCGCCAGAGATGTAGAAGTGGTTAGTCAGGAAGTTGATTTCATGTTTTAGCGCGTGCTCGTGCAGACCTTCATTTTTGTGGGATTTGAAATTTTCGAGGCAGTTGGTTATTATTTTATTGAAGTCTTTTGTGGCCTCTATATTTTGTTCGGGATCTAGTGTATTCCCGAAATTTTGTAGGCAGAGGGAGAATTATGCCCAGACCTGTAGTGCAGCATTCCGTGCTTCTTGGGTACTAGCTGTAGTAGGAGGGATGTGATTAAGACCTTTTTCCATTAGCGTACGAAGTTTGTTGTTGGTTGTCATGCTGAGATCCAGTGTTGTAACGTGCGGTGCTTCATGTTCGGGTAGACTGTCAGGCGGGAGTATGTTGGTGAAGTGTTTGAATCTAGCTTGTTGGCAGTAGCAGTTTTGTGGGAGTTGCTCAGTCCACTCTGTTAGATCAAAATCTCAAAAAATGGTTGCGAGTTTGTATAGTGACTTCGAGATGTGGTCATTGTAGGTCCATGCAAATGTACATTTTTCGAGCAGTGGTAGGGCTTCAGGTTTATGTTTCTGGAGAATGTTTCTGAAAATGTTTTTAAATTTTAATCTATCCATTAGTTTATTTACGTAGTGGCCAGTGACCACATATTTGCTCTTGTCTTTCGTGCATCTCCATCCGAGTCTTTCGTCCTCCATAGTGAGCAACCGTGTTTCCTGCACATACAAAACGGGTTCCGAGATTCATAGGTTTAGTTTGTAGCATCTTAATTTAAGAGGAGTGGGCCCGGTTGGTAGTAGTTGTTCCCATATGGTGATGATCATTGGAAGCATGCTGTTTATGAAGTGGAGTAAGTTGGAGGGAGACTGTTTTTTCGGCTACCTCAGACTTCTATATCAAGCTTGCAATTTATCTTTTTCGTTCTTTTTCTTTTCTTCGTTTTTGTGTTTTTTTTTTAATTTTTATTCCCTCTTTTTTTTGTTTTCCTTTTCTCTTCTTGTCGAAGACACTTAAAGCAGTTTTTAGAGGTATGCCCCATCAGCTTCGAAGGTGGTTTGTTAATCCCTACTTACCATATGGTTACTTGTACGAGTCCTTCTTTTTAAAAAAAAACTGGCTAAGTAACCATTTTAGATTTTTCTGTGAGTTTCCGATCATTTCTCATTTTAATCTGAACAATTAGTTTTTGCGCGCATAACGTTACGTAGAGGTTGCTTGCTTTGATCTTTTTTTTTTTAAAAACGTTGCTGCAGCTGGGTAGACACAGTCATAGAGATGTTCAGTCTAAGTTTACTTATATGTATCCATATTTAAAGAGCATTCCATCAGTACGGTTAGAAATATCAGACTGATATGCTCAGGAGATCAAAGCAGAGTTTTTCCAACGACAAATTGCTCGTTGAAAAAAATTAATGAAATACTGTTATTGGGCCGGCAGCATCAGCCGGTTTGGCTTCAGAAAAAACCACTAGTAATAAAAAAATATTGGAAAAAATTGAGCTTACAAGCTTACAACTCCTGCCTGTCTCGAACCGACAAACAGAAGTTCGCTTGTTCTATTGCTACATCTTTAAAGGTAATAAAAAAACAGGTACGTATGCCAAAGTAAGTACTATGGCGATCTATCGTCGAGTGATAGTTTCATGGTCTTAGTACTAGAGGCACAATGGTTTACATGAAATTGCTATCTAATGAATTTGACCCAATACTATCTCATTATCGAACTAAGCCAAATTAGTTCTTAGTGATGCTAGGTATGCCAAAGTGGTAGTCTGGGCTGAGTCTTCTGCATACACGCTTTCAAGAGTCCTCAGAGGATTGGGACTCGGCCTCGGTATTCGTGCTGCTGCCACATGCTCTGAGACGTGAAGCATCAGGGCTGCTGGCTCCATAGTTGAATCTCATTGCATCAATTGCTGACACATGTCGAATAGGTGTGTCAGGTGAGGTTGTACCGATGATGATGGGAAGCCGCCTTCTGTCTCCATCCACGATCTCATCGCTGCTGACCTGGATGACTTCCTGTTGCCCAGCCGACGGTCTAGGCAGTGAGCTTCTCTGTATCCACTGTGCGAGCACTTGATCATCATGTGTCATCCATCTGAGCGTAGCTTCGTCAGTGGTAGGCTTATCGGCTTGTGGAACTGTGGTTGTTGTCCCGGGACGTCCTTGGAGTGATATGCCCTGTTGCGCTGCTGCCATTGCTTGTCTTTGTTGTTGTGCCTGCAGTACATCATGCAGATCTGGTTGCCACAGATTGTCAGCGTTCGTCTTTCTTCCTCTTTGCCTCTTGTTTGACCTGTTGTCTGTGGTAACCTTTATTCTGCGGGTCTTGTTTCCTCTCCTTTTGTCCATCCTTGTTGGTATGGGGAGCGGGTTCATGGCAATGCTGACTCAGAGTAGTTGTTCTCGTCTTTGAGCCCGCCTCTTAGCTTCAGTCTCGGCAACATTATGTGCGTTTGCTAGGGCAGTTGCACAACTGTTAAGGGAGGTGGAAGGTGGGATAAAGTTGTGCAAATTGGAAGGTGTTCCCCTGTTGTATGCAGTAGTGGGTACATTCAAGGTGGTCGTGTTAGCCTGCTGTTGTGCATTTTGCGAGGCAGCAATGGCGAAAGCATTGGGTCCTAGGTGTGCATTTGTGAAGTCGAGCGATGTTGTTGCATCGGTATTGCTTACCCCAAACCCCTGCCCAATGTGTGTCAGCATGCTGTTGGTGTTAGCGCGTAGGCTGGGGAAAGGGGTTGTGAAAGCAGTCTGTGGCGTGTTGGTGCTCGTGCTTCTTGCATTGTTGAAGATTCCGACTATGGGGGCAAAGTTAGTTGCCGCAGTAGCAGTGATGTTCTGTGGTGTTGTCCGGAAATGGTTAAGGGTTGCAGATGCTGTAGCGTGTATCGTGGTTGAGGTAGGGGTGGGAGAGGTGTTTGGCAGATGAGGTTCACTTGCTGCAGAGCGTGTGGCATGTGTAGCAGTGGTGTTGTTGCCGGTATGCGTGGGGATAGCGTTCATGGGAGTAGTAGTTGGAGTGTCGATAGGTGTAGTGCGCTGCATAGAAACTTGCCCATGCGTTCGGTTTGAAGCATTGTGCGGGGTGATGTGCACAGGTGAGGGGTTAGGCTGTGGCGTTCCCATTGGGTTGTTACCAACCTGTTGAGCGCTCGGAGAGACGCTTCTGCTTGGTTGCTGTCGAGGCATGCTTGTTGGAGTTGTCGTGGTTGATATAACGCATGACGTCGGTGTGTTTCCGATCCTCATATGTCGGCACCTTCTCAGCGAGTTATCTTCAGCCTCTGGCTGTCGTTGCCTGCTCGCGGGACTTGTCAGCAACGCTTTAGAGTTGGGCAGCAGTGCCGCGGTGAACTTGTGAACAAATGGGACATCTTTGAAATCTTCAAAAATGAGGATTTCTTCTGCCTTGATATGCCTGTTTTGGCAGATGAGATTGACAATCTTGATCATGTACTCCCTCATAAAGATGAAGGAGATCTGCGCAAGGATTGACTTTCTCCATGTGGTGCGGAGGAGAGCCTGAAATTCTAACATCCTGATCTTATCTGAAGGCGCATGCGGGTCTATCTTATCAAGGTTTCCAATCACATACCACATCATGTGATCAAACCAAGTAAAGTTATTGTCACACCTGGGGCATGCACATTTAAGATATGACCTCCCGATATTCTAGAGCTTCCTTAGCTCAAAGAGGTTCGCTGGGAGTTTCGGAATGCCTTTCTGGTGCAGGAGAGGTTTCTCTGGGCACTTCCCTTTCTCGAGCTTGGCGATGGGCGAAATATCTGCGTCCAATCCTCCCCGAAAATAGATAGTGCCGTTCCTAGCAGCGGTACGACAGTTCTCTATTTCTGCATAAGTGAGATAGGCAAACGCCATGTATGCGTCTACGCTGATGGGTGCACAGTAATTGAATGTGTCAAGCTTCCATAAGCGATTATGGACACATTGCACAACTTTCTGTGTCCAGATGCACGAAGCTAGCGGTAAGAAGGCACTACTTCTGGCAAACTTATGTCCTGAGTCTCTGGTAAGTGGAGCGATTTCAGAATGTGCGTTAGTTCTTCGTTCTGCTTCTTTCTTCTTCAAATACTGCAGCTCGACTTGCGTCAGAGAGATCCTGTTGATGTAGGATTCGCTAAAGGTCTCGTTGTCTTCAGCGATGGAAACCTGTCTGGCAGAGTCCAGATGCGAGGTGTCGTATCCGTGGAGGTCAAGTATAATCTTCTCAGCCTTGGCAATGATGAGATTCAGTTCTCTGTTCTTTATGGCAGCCTTCCTGCAGGTCTCAGCGATATTGTTGGTGAATTCCAAGATTTTATCATTCAGTTCTTGTGGCTTGTTTTGCATTATGCAAACGAGGGTTTCCCTATCACTGAACGAAATATTTTCGATCAGAAATGGTGCTTGCCCTTGTGTTGCTTCATGCACTTGCAGGAGAACGTCCGCAGGGATGGCCAGCTATGTTGCACGTAGGCCGCGGCCTGGTTCGGCCACGGCCGAGGCCGCCGGCCTAGGCCAGGGCCCCCCCGGCCGCGGCTGAACGCGGCCGATAATTAAAAATAAAAAAAATAAATAAATAAATAAATAAAAAAGGGTTTCGAGTGGGGCGGGGGTCCCCTACCTCCTCGCAAAAAAAAAAACATAAGAACTTCAAAAACGGGGGGTTGGGTTTCGATGACTAAAAAAAAAATTAAATAAATAGAAAAAAAGGGGGGTAACTCCTTATTTTTTTTTAACATCTCATTTCCCTGCAAACAACAGATATTCATTTCCAAAAAAAATACACGTAAACTTAGGGACCATATATCTCGATTTTTT
>BFEA01000001.1:9009765-9032850 GCA_003427395.1 Chara braunii
GTGTGTGTGTGTGTGTGTGTGTGCACGTGGTGGGTGGCGGGGGGGTGGGGCGACTCCTCCCCCACCACCAATCAATCAATCAATCAATCAATCAAACCCCTTTTTTTTTTCTTTTTTTTTTCCGCAAATGCATTTTTTCAAAACACCTCATACTTCTGCAAAAAAACATAAATTTATTTCTAAAAAAAAAACAGGTAAACTCACGGACCATATATTTCATGATAAAAAATGACCAAAAAAAATCCTGCTTTTCTTTATATATTTTTTTTAATTTTGTTAGAATCGATTTTAGTTTTTGATTTTTTTTAAACCTTAAACAAAGTCGGATTCCAAAAAAACAAATATAGGAGTGTAGGGTTTTTTTAGCCCTACACGCCCATTTGTTTTTTTTTTTTTTCATGCATTAGAAAAAAAAATAAAAATCTTGCACCGAAGTCGGTCGGTCGGCCTAGGCCGAACCCGGCCTATTCGGCCATCGGCCTAGGCCGCGGCCGACTTGGACCCCGCGGCCACGGCCGGGCGTGCAAATTAGATGGCCAGCATTGCAATTTGGCAGTGGGCTACGGGCGGCTGGAGTTGCGAGAAAGGCCTTATTGTTGTGGCAAGCTCAGGGTACCACCCCATAAGGATGCTTTCTTCGTCCTGCACATATTCGGACCGAGGGTGGGAGTTAGTTTTGGCACATTGTTCGTCAGACGGGTTTGTATTATGCGGGAGTCTGAAGATCTATAGTTTTATTTTATCTTAGGAAAGTTATTTTTTAATTCTTTTCTGTTTATTCTTGATTTTGTTTAACACAAGGGGACAAGATGTGTCTGCTGTTATTATGTAAATATAACCATTGTTATGCTTATCATTCAGGTAGGGGGTGCTAAACTGTTTATGGGGAGAGGGTAGAGACGCAAGAATAGTACGAATATTTGTATTTTATATTTATTAGTTTTGAGTATATCTCATATGACTATGTTATGTCTGGCATTCTATTTGGGTTTCTTTAATTGGAGTTATTTATTCTAAGCATTTGCATATTTGTGGTTACGAAAAAAATGGTGGTTTGTTAGTGTGGGTAGTTCCTGACCTTCATAGCCTGTCCAAATCTTTTTATTTGTAGTTATTTATCATTTTCAGTTTTTTATATATATATATTTTATTTTTTTACTTTTATTAAAAAAATAATAATAAAAAAAAAACTTTTTTTTTTTTTAATTATTTATTTATTTATTTTATTGCAAATTTATAAATTTGTAATTGCCAATTTTTTATGATTGATTACTTTTAAATTGTGGTTAACTAGCATATGGGAGACGGGTGTTGTTTATTTACTGAATTGTTCTTTCTGTATGATGTATTTTGGTGAAACAAAGAGTGAGGCGTCTCGGCTTTAGAGGTTAGAAGGGTGTGGTATGGAGTTAAGGAAAAAAAGACGTCCTTGTGAGATATAGTATATGGCAGCTTTTTGTATTGGTAGCCTATTTAGCGATATTTATCAGTTTGAGTGGTTACTGTACTTGTGCAGAGACCAATTATTTCTTCAGGATTTACTTATGTTTTATTTTTAATTTTTATTTTTTTTATATTTTTAATTTTTAATTTTTAATTTTTAATTATTATTTTATTTATAATAATATTTTGAGTTTTTAATATGCTAATTTATTTATTTATTTATTTATTTGATTATTTATTTATTTATGTATTTTATCTTTTTATATTTCTGTACATATTTTACTGAAATATATTTATTATTATTTTCTATTTTTGCAGATGTGCTAGTGGTATTTTGCTAAAGGCAAATTATACATGGTGTTGACAGGCTTTTAGCTCAGGGCATTTGTCGGTTTAGCGATTGAGTAGCATGAAGGCTTATTCTATTTTTATATATAGCTATGTTCGGTGGGGTTATTTGCTTGCGGATCTGGGGTATTGAGGGTCAGGAGTGAGAGTTTTCTGCATGTGAGGGTTACACGTTTTTTCGACGATTTTCTGCTGGGTGGTAGTCGTAGTCTGTGCCCTTGTTAGTTATCAGATCGTCCTATTCCGATCTTCAGAGTGTAGTGTGGCGAACCAAGCATGTGGAGTGTGCTACCCAAATGTGTATATATATGTGTATGTGCATGTGGTCATTCCAATATCATAGTTCTTGCGTATCATCTATGGAAACACATGATAGTCGTGAGGGCAGAAACTGTGGGGGAGAGAGTTGTTGGTAAAGCGGGAGTGAGCGATAAGGTGATTGTGGTACTTCGAAGCCGGGGAGAGAGTTCGTGTTTGTTTATTGTGTATCATCCACCAAAGAAGAAAGCTTGTGGGAATAAGAGATCGGAGACGTTAGCAAGTGAGGGGGTGAGTGTGAGGCAAAAAGGTTATACGGATGAGGTGATAATCCGCGCATGTTTGTGGGGGATGGGGAGAGCGGGGAAGGGGAAGCCGAAGACAAGCCGAGGGGGGTGAGTGTGAGGAAGAAAACCACTCGTGATCGGAGGTGGGGAAATTCCCTTCATCTGGAGGTTATATTCCTAGCGACCGGGGAGAGGACGTTGATTTAGAACTGTAAGAACGTATCGGGCGGTCAGGACAAGCTCTGGTGTTAATCCTACGGCGTGAGTGTGACCAATTTTAATTCAGCTATGGATGTCGTCACTACGTGCGTGGGGGAAGTTCACGGAAAGACGGTTGAGATTCAGGAGGTTCGTCATCGTTGGGGTGATGGCGGTGGTAGGGATTTCAGGTATAGCCTTCGAGTGGCAAATGACTCGGTTCGTCATTACCGTGTTACGACGGATGGACGACTGGTTCTAAAGTTGTGCGTGGGTCTGGGTTACTGGGATGGTTTGCTTTGCGAAGTGACCGTGTTTGTAACCAAGGCATCAACGGATATCCCGAATGAAGTATCTGACGGGGATGTGGATGTGGTGGCGGGGATGGTGGAGTTGTTAATGAGTGATCTGCTTCAGGAGCACGGGGAGAATCAGATCGATTTTGTCGAGTGGGAGGCTGTATTGGAACCGCTGTTGGTCATGCGCAGATGTATGGCGGGTGTTTTGAGTATAGCAAATAGCTATGAATGGTAGGGATGTGGAATGCTTTACATACTGGTTGTTCATCCGTGGCTGAGTGCATCTCAAAGCCCATGGTGATAACGATCCGATTTGGAGAGTGAGCCTGTTTACTTTTAGGTTAGATGGCTACATGGTTGGAGTTTTGGATTGTTTTGGGGACGGTTCATAATATGTTTCCAATCTCCTGGAGCGAGGTTTTGTGTGTATTGTTAGCAGGAGGGGGTTGGGTAATATGCAAATTAGCTGGGGATGTACTCGGTGTCAGATCGTGTTCTGGTTCGTAAGAAATGTGAGCAAGGGTTGGGGTACATTTGTCATCAGGAAAGGAGATAGTGAAATTGACATATACTGCGAACAGGCTATGTGGATGGGTGTGTTTCGTTTTCGGTTGCTGGCTTACTGTCATCACGATTGAGAATTGTACGGAGTTTTTTTTAAGGAAACGGAGTCCATCAATAACTGGAAGTCTAGTAAATTTATTTGTTATGATTTGTGCGCACTCACTGTTTTTTGCGAAGTGCGGAGTCTTAGCATGTTTTGTTATGTTCTTATGATGCTTTTCTTTGTTGTGTTCCGATTGTTTAAATAGCGGGGTATGATCTATTAATTTCAGGGAATTTTAATAAAATATATTTTTGGTTTGCATTGGCAGGTATGTTCAATTGTGCAGGCAACAGTATATGATTACCTTTCTTAAAAATTTGGTAGCCTTTTGTACATGTGTTAATGTAGAATGAAAAGCGTTTTAATAACTGATCATATAGGTTAACTTATATTTAGTGAAGTTAAAAAGGAGCTGCGATACTCGGTGTACTATACGGGTCGTCCTGTAGGTGTAGTTATGTTCGGTAGAATTTAAGATAGTAAAGAAGATACGCAGCCAAGATTGATTGAAAGTTTCAGAGAACCTTCATAACGTATTTGTGTATGTGCTTAATCTTATAGATTTTCTATGGTCTGAATACAACGTGTAACTTGCTGATTATTCTTATAAGTCTAATAGAAAGTATGTATGGCGCGAACGAGTCTACTCATGCGGAAAACATCATATCATTATCTATACTATTTGCATTGTTAATATTACGAATAGTTAATCGAGTAAAAAAATAAAAAATAAAAAAGTAAAACATCGAGGGAAAAAAATATTTTATCCGAGATTAGGTAAACGTCATGAAATCAACCCTATTTCGGGTCAGAGATGTGAAAGTTACGCTGATTACCAGGACGACGTACTTGTTTTTTATCATCGTGAGTGCCCGAAAGCAGAATGGACGTTTGCACATAGTTTACCAGCAAAGAAGATACGCAACCAAGATTGATTGGAAGTTTTAGCTAAGAAGATACGCAACTAGGATTGATTGGAAGTTTCAGCGAACCTTCATAACGCAGCCAATAAAATAGCATAGAACTTAAGAAGATACGCAGCCAAGATTGATTGGAAGTTTCAGCGAACCTTCATAACGCACTTGTGCGTGCTAAATCTTATGGATTTTCTACGTTCTTAATACAACGTGGAACTTTGCTGATTATTCTTATAAGTTTAATCGAAAGTATGTTTAGCGCAAATGATGCTGCTCGTGCGGGCAACATCATATCATTATCTATACCATTTGCTTCGTCAATATTACGGATAGCTAATCGAGAAAGAAGTAAAAAATAAAATAGAAAAAAAATAAAAAATCGAGAGAAAAAAAAAGGAATAACATTTTATCCGAGATTAGGTAATTGTCATGAAATCAACCCTATTTCGGGACAGAGATGTGGAAGTTACGCTGATTACCAAGAAGACTGGTTTTTTATCGTCGTAAGTGCCCGAAGGCAGAATGGACCTTTGCACATGGTTTACCATCGTGGTCGACAAATCAGCAGGATTGACCACTTGTAGTAGAAAAATAAAACGTTTAAGCAGAACCATCATGATGGGATGATGGCAACTCATTGGGTATGTGCTAAAGGCAGGGCAATTATTTTTATGTGTTACTTCGTTGTTTTCGGACATATGGCTTTACTTTTTTTGAAACAGAATTTTTTATTTTTATATGTCGTGGTGTTAGATTACCAAGGTAAGAGCAGGGTTAATCCATTCAGAATTATATTGTTTGCACCGTAATCGTATTCCTCTGGGCGTTAGCCAAGTGTCGGCGATTATTATGTACGAGTTTGCCGATCAGTCCTAATTCGTATCATCTATGAGTACAGTGCTAGTTACTACGGGCTCAACATCATGGCCAGGGCCATCGGTTTAGGGTTGCTTTTGGGCATTTTTAGAATTTTCAGTTTGTTTGAGGCTTTGTATTTGTTTTCACGGGGTTTGTTGGCAGGTCTGTCAGGGCCGGTTCAGTCCTTTGTTTTCGGACCCCCTTTTTCTTTGGTAGGACCGAGGAATTGTTAACCTTTGTTTTGTATGGTACCGCCAGGTTTTTGGAAGTAGATGTATTATAAGTAGTGTGTTTGAGTTGGGTTTATCCTCTTCGATCGTGTTTTCGAACCGGTCGGGTATGTGGAGTGACGGAGGTTCCTGGGTGTGATGGAACGTTGGTGGTGGATTCTTAATCTCAATCATTGCGTTGACATTTTTCGAGCGTGTGGAGTTTGCTTTACGCGTTGTGTGATTTGTCTCTATCAATCTGTATTCATACCTGCTGAAGCTTGTGTGAACCTACCTGGAGACTAGAGCCAGGAGTGAGTGAGCACATTTGATTACTGTCGGCATTTTTCTGTATTGAAGCGAAGCACCACCACCACGATTTTACCAGTATGGGCGGTGGTGGTTACAGATCTGATCGACGCGATCGGGAAAACAACAATCGAGGTCGAAATGCAGCGGGAGCCGGACGGGAGCGTCGTTCGGGGAGCCTTGAGCCTCGTTCGAATAGTCGTGAGCGACCGAGGGAGCATCATAATGGTGGTTCTCCACCACGAAGACCCCCACCTGTTTGCTTTGGATGCAAGGTGGTGGGACATTACCGTAGCGACTGCTGGCGTTTTTGGTCCGATGGAGGAACAAGAAGACAAATGGAGGAAGATGGGTATACTTGCCCCCCTGAGTTCGATAGGCCGGGGCGCCCAGCCTCACCTGGGAAGACGAATCTGTCGGGAGCGTTGACTACGCGTCTGGATGAGCTTGGCCAAAATGAGTGAGTTCGTTGGGCTTGAGATGGCACGGAGAAACGAGAAAGAGAGGAAGAAACGGGAGAAGGAGGAGCGAAGGTGTTTGGAGGAAGAAGAGTGTGAGCGTGAAGCCGAACGGGTCGAGAAAGCTGCTACAAAAGCACGTAAGAAGGAGGAAGAGCAGCTAGCAATGGCCAAAGCTGTGGACATACAGCTTTCCTTACGGATCGGCAGTATTCGTGACGAGATTCGGAGCGAGATCCGACGTGCTATCGGCAAGGGTAAAGCCGCTATTGTCGAAGACACGCCATCCACGTAAGGTACTATAACAGTCAGTGAAGAGGAGGTTGCTGCTATCACTAAAGGTGTCGAGAAGATGTCCATCGCCGAGAAAAAGGAAGAGGGGCGAGGATGTAGCTGTGGGGGATAGCCCACCTGTGACGACTCCTGCCAAGTGTTCTAGCAAGCGCTCCGGAGTGCGACCTATCCGACTCTCTGACCGTCCCCAACGGGCTCGTGCTAAGCTGTCTCTGAAGAGTACAAGGGCGCAGGCGAAAACTCTCACTACTGTGAAGCGGCCACCTGATATGGCCATGGAGCGATTGTCCTTTTTGGACCAAACTCGTCGTGAACTCAGTCGAATGGACTATGAAAGCGTCTGCAGCACTTGCCATTTGGAGGGCGTCCCATACACCACCAAGATGTAAGCCATCTTCGACTTGGCGGATCGACGTGCAACGTTATGCTTTGGGAAAGAAGAAGATCAAGGTGCCGCGTCAATGAACATTGAAGATGACGATGCGGGCTGCTCTAGTGAAGGCGCTACGGATGCTACCAATAACTGAAGACACCTCACCATCGAATAGTGGTGCATTGTTGTTGACGTTCTCTTTTTTTTTCGTACCCAGAAGAATTTTGACCCTGATATTGAACCCCTATTGCGATGGCTTATCGTTTTTCTCGCGCTGCATGGGTTTTGCCGTTGGCTTGGGAAATGTATCGGCTCGTGGCTGAGCTTATATCAACGGTTCAGTGTGGATTTCATCAATCAGTCGAATTGTGTGTATGTCATCACGTCGTTGACTTGTCGTTCGCAATACGTGGGGCAGACTAGTCGGCACCCTGATGCTCGTTGGAAAGAGCACTTATCTGTTTGTCATAGAAAAGCTAAGTCCACTCATTTATATCGCTGGTGGCAATCCTTTGGGTGGCAATCATATGTGCTCATTCCTATTGATGTCTGTGATGTGAGCGATCTCCTTTCCCTTGAATCATTGTATATCCAACGATGGAGTCCTTACCTGAATTCTTCGGGTAGACTAGGGAAAGGTAAGCAGAACAGTCGAAAGGGTAGGCGAGAAAGATGTAAGGATACGGTGAGGGCCAGCGAGCCACGTGGGTTCACCCCTATTCGTTTTCGACTTTCGACAGATGACCCATGGTCGATTCGGCTCTTTGACTTGCTGAGCCAACAGATAGCGAAGGGGAATCGCTGTTTTGACCTCTTGATTGAGGGAGGCAACACTTGGCATGATAAATGGCGCACGATTAAGAAGGCTTTTGGGCTTTCTAACGTCACTATTAACAATGCTTTTGGAAGTTTGAAGGATTTTCGTTTGTTGATGGAACATGGCGGTCTCGTACATTTTTCTTACCTTCGTAGATGGACACCGAGGATTAATGCTCAGAAGCCCTTCTTGGTTTCGATATTGCGGAATCCTAGACGGGCTGAGCTAATGAAGAGATGGGACCTGGAATCGCTCTCTGGTCTCTTTTCGGCCACTAAGGCCTTTGAGCGTAAGACGACCCGGTCCTATCTACGAAGAGTAATTGGTCGCTTTGTCCATGATGGTTTTGGTTTTAATTTTTCTTCCAGGATTGTTATTCGTTTGTTGTTTGACGACCATGTGAAATTGTCCGACGTTCGCAAGCTTGCTAACGACAAGCTCGAGGGTTTGGTTCTTCCCCCTTGTATCAAGCGAAGAGCACGACGTAGGATCCGCCTCACATTGACGAAAAATCCTTGTGTGGCTGATTTATTACACAATCAGAGGCTTTTTGCACGCTCTGATGTGTCTCCCTGCAGTTGTGCAGGTTTGCCGTACCCCCGTGTACGAGGTCACGTGCATTTTCGCTTGAGCGAGTTGGAAGGTGTCCCTGCCCTGATGTGTAACGCTAAAAATATCCCTAAATCTAATCGGGATGATCGTTTAGCCTTGCTGGAAAAAGAAATTTCCACTGCCTTTTCACAGTGGAATAACAACAAAGAGCAAACGGTGAAATGCTCTATGTCGGAATTAGGCTGTTGCATGCAGCCTATCACATCCGGAAGTCAACGTTTTTTGGATGTGAATGATGTGACTGAATGGTATGCCAAGTTGGAGAATCTGGTTAGAACACCACTTGATCCGAATCCGGGGGAAACCTTGGTAATGTGCCCGAGACTGTATTTCGAAGGCATGATGACCTTGTTCGTACGGAATCCTGGCTATTCTCCTTGTACTAAAAGCACTGATATGGTGATCAAGGATATGCGTGCTAATCTTTAGGGGGAGGGTCTGTTGGAATTTGCTCGTTGGGATAAAAAAGGAACGTTTGGACAAGCTTATGCAATGCCGAAACACAAGGACTTGGATCGATTTCGACCGATCTGTTCTTCCTTTTCAGAACCAACTGTGCGCATTGGGAAGGTTGTTGCTCGTGCTTTGAACTACTTGCTTTTGAAGATCCCAATTGATTGGCATTTTAACTTGAAGGTTGTTTCATCATTGGACGACACCTTGTTGTCTTGCAACAAGTGTATCGGCAAATTGCATATGGAGGAGGTCAGGTCACGATCTTATGACATCAAGGATATGTTTTCCTTGTTGCCTCATCAGGAAATTCTAGAGGTTGTTGACTGGATTTTGGACTACCATGTTGCAAAGGGGAGAGATTTTGTCCGTGTGAATACGCGCGGCGGCGGTGCTTCATTTGGCCTGAGCACGGGAGGCGATCACTGGAGAAGGATGAAACGACGTGATATTCGGCGCTTTGTGCGTTTTGAACTTTCTCACACGTATACGTTGGCACTGACCGTTCTCTTGAAACAGGAGGTTGGCATACCTATGGGGAAGAGCACCAGCCCTCCTCTGGCCTGTATCATGTGTGCGATGTCTGAGTTCAGATTCTTGTCTAGCCTAGGGTCTTCAAGAAAGAACGTTTTCGGCTTTCGGTTAATCGATGATGTGGGCCTGGTGGTGGCAGGTACCCCATCTGGAGGAACGACTCAGAACGATATTTTTGAGAGCTTTGAAACCTACTATCTGGAGAACCTTACCTTAAAGCGAACGGATAATGGTTCAGGTGTTCGGGATTTTCTGGGTTGTAAAATTCGTGTGAGTAATAAACCTCCTTTCCTCCAGTCTATTCAGGTATCAAAGAACGAATCCACAATATGGGTAGGTGAAAAACTGGCTATACAGACCGGGCAATCCTTCTTCTCTTGGGGCAGCAAAAGCCAGAAAAGTGCGGTTGTAGCCAGTTATCTTCACAGGATTGACCAGAATACCACTGTTCGATCAAGGATACTGGCACAGGTGATAACCTTGAAACGCGAGCTACGTATGAAGGATGTACCGGAATGGTTCTTTCTCAGAGTATACAAGAGCTTTGCACATGGTCGCGGCGAGCCTTTGGCCTGGATTTCCAGCCTTCTTTGTTAGAATGATATTCAACCAGGGCTGCTTTGTTAGATGGGTATTCGGCCAGGGCCGTCGGTTTAGGGCTGCCTTTGGGCATTTTCAGAATTTTCAGTTTGTTTGAGACTTTGTATTTGTTTTGACGGGGTTTGTTGGCAGGTCTGTCAGGGCCGGTTCAGTCCTTTGTTTTCGGACCCCCTTTTTCTTTGGGAGGACTGAGGAATTGTTAGCATTTTACCGCCAGGTTTTTGGAAGTAGATGTAGTATAAGTAGTGTGTTTGAGTTGGGTTTATCCTCTTCGACTGTGTTTTCGAACCGGTCGGGTATGTGGAGTGATGGAGGTTCCTGGGTGTGATGGAATGTTGGTGGTGGATTCTCAATCTCAATCATTGCGTTGACATTTTTCGAGCGTGTGGAGTTTGCTTTACGCGTTGTGTGATTTGTCTCTATCAATCTGTATTCATATCAACATCATATCAGTGTTTATATTGTCTCTGGTTGACACGATCTGTCTTAAAACTGACAATATCGCGGATCGTTGAATGAGAATAACTTTTTATTCACAAGACATTAGGTGAGCATGGGTATATATAGACCAGTAACAAGGGACTGTGGAAGCGGCGTAGAAATGAGGATGATTTATTTGTTACGATAGGAAGATATTATGAAGATATGTTCTACCATATTAAATGTTCAGAGTAACATTTTAACGTAGGAACCAACATATTAGAGTGGATTTGCACAAGTTTTACCCGTTTAAAAAAACTGAAGGTTGGTGATCATGTCAGTAGTTACTGAATTATATAAGGTAAGCAATTCATAGCATCGAAGCGTTTATTTCGTTTTATATGCATAATTTCTATGCGCTAAAAGGTTTTCTTGTGTGTTTCGATGTTTTTTAATTTTTTATTTTTTATTTTTATTTATTATAATTATTGGTTAATCCATAGCCTGAGTACAACATGTACAATTTTTCAGTAAAAATAACTAAAGTATAACGGATCAGTGTTCGTACGTATTATGTTAGCCAGGTGATTTTTTTACATGTATACGTAGTTGCTGCTAGTATAACCTCAAAAGAATATTGAAGCGCTTTTAGTAAGGAAAAAAACAACAAGCACTATACAATCACCATCATGCATTATGCATGTTTTACGTTATCTGCATAAGGATCCTGGGTGCGGAGAAGAGGATAATAGCAGGAAACAGGGTAATTCCAATTAGCCTCTATAAATTCTAATATCTGTGCATAGGTTACTCATCCGGGGATGGGACGTATTGTAGTTGAGGAGTACTCTATTGTCGAGGGTTCGAAGGGAATAATCGTGCATATGTAAAATGACAATCGGCATGGAATGTGTAGTATTACATCCAATGTATTAATCTCATTTGAAGGAATCGTGCGGGTGTGTAGCATATGCAGGATGGTTTTGCGTGGGGTCATATATATATTTTACTGATATTTATCTTAAGGAACTAGTACGGTAGAAGCATTAGTCATCACATAGATCATTACATGGATCATCACATGGATCATCACATAGTATATCAAGTGCGTAAAGAAGCAATAGATCATAACCTATTTTCCGTAGGGTTTAATTAAGAAGTATTAGTGCATCTTTAAGTGAATTTGAGTGCGTAATATTACGAAGGTAGGTCTGAAAAGAGGCATTAGTTGTACATATTTTTCTAGAAGCAGTCGTGCACACCAAGTACTTATGATTCATATTTTTTTAAACAGAGTCTTATACTGCATATACTTTGGCAGTCTTCGATACTATCTACTATATGTCAGGTGCATGTTATTGTGGATTTATGGTTTCTTAGGTTTTGAGGTATGCGGCCTATAATGTTTGGCGAGCGGGTGGGTGTGGGAGGGTTTTTACATGTATTTGGGGTATCGTGGCGAAGGTGATTCGTGCTAATCATGGTATGTGGGTGTGTCATCCGGGAAGCAATGGGTGGTGGAGGGGGGTTGGGGATAGTGTAATTAAGTATGGGTATGCATATGCGCGCGAGTGTGTGTAGTAGTATGGTATTAAGAGCGTGATAGAGGTAGTGGCAAACATCGGTGTGCATGGCGATAATATGCGGTTGTGTAGAGGACTTGCAGCATAGAAAGCTTGCGGATATGGGTGGGGGGATAGGGGGCGGAGGGGAGAGAAAAAAATAGTTGGTTTAGCATTTAGTGCACCATCACGTTAATTGTTGGTTAGGATGTGGATAGTTTAGTTGAGTATGCATTGTCATGCCAGTAGGGGAGTTGACCTCTACATAGCAACGGGATCAAAGATCCGGGAGTGTGGGGGGGGGGGGGTTGTATATTTAACACAGCCATCCCACATATTGTAGGAAACAAGACAGTACTCAAGAATATCCATTAGTGTATAGCTAAATTTAGCCATGGATGACATATGTTGCATAGTTAGTCAGGTGGGAGGTTGGGGGTCTAGGTTAACATAGGAGCAAAGATTAGCAAATTAGTAGATTAGTGATTAGGAGAGGGCATAAGCCCAACCATAGGGGGGGTGCACGCCCTAAAGCGCGCTTTTCGCCGCCTAGCACCCATAGCAACTCATCAGAGGGGTTACCTTAGTATAGGCTCCTGTTAGGAATCGGGGTGGGGGGTAGGAGGGTAAGCAGAGGGTCAAGGGTTCCCAGGTAGAACATGGTTAAAAGTTAGTGAAACATACCTGAGCGGTTATGGCCGGTGTTGCCATGGAATCAGTCGCCGCCATATCACGAAGGTGAAGATGAAGTGTAGTATTAGTAGGCTTGCGCAGCCAGCAGAGCACCTGTGGCACTGTAACGTGCCAGACCGTTTTCTGGAACCCAGATCAGCTTGTGAGCATGAGAGTTCAAGTAGGGAAGAAAGAAGTGGCTAGAGGTCGAAGTAGGCGAGAATCAGCATGCTGGTGATGGTGTGGTATGCATTGTGAGAGGATTGGTATTTGTAATGGTTTCGCTTCATTAGTGTGCAGGCTGCAGCATAGGTGTGTGAGCGATGGGTGCGTTGCGGGGTACGCCATTTCACGTGGTATGGCAGGGTAATTGGGGAGTTCTGATAAGCGTGTGGTGGGCACAATATGCGTGGCTTAGGTGGGCTATTGGGGGGGCATGTAGGTTCGGGACGAGCTCATATTGTGAAGGATGGGATATGCAGATCAAGAAATAGGGGTGGGGGCCTAACCAGTATTATGATGGAGGGGTTACCATTCGTAAGTAGCGTCGTCACAGGTTGGTAGCATGGTAGCGGCACGTTTTTTTGGGTTTTTTTTTTTTCTTGTAGTGTAGTGTATATGGCAGTATTACAACGCGCTGTCTGAGTGTTTGTTTTGTATTACGCAAGTAATGCTTTTTCGAGATGGTGTGCTATTAGATTGCGTCTTGGCAGGAGGGATGTGATGAAGTCAGAACCCAGCCGAGAACTGGGAGAGGGGGAGAAGATGGAGGGTGTACAAGACGGGTAGGTCTGTATGTCTAGAGGTGGGGAAGACGCTAGGTTGGCAGAGGTAGTCTTGATGCACTGGTTACGGTGCGCAACGCCCTGTGATTTTATGTAGGCCGCGTGGGCTTATTACAGAGAGTCAAGCTGCTAGCATGCCAGTACTTGGCATTTTATGCGTCGTATATGGCGTGGTTCAGGCTATGGCGGCAATCTATTTTCTGTCGTTTTTTGCTTCACCTCGTGCGTGCGTTGGTTTTCAAGTGTCTATTTATTTGTATGATAGCAGCGCCGTTTCGAGATGGTGCGTCATTTGTCGGATGTGAATAGCTGTAATATGGGCGTTAAGGCGGTGTTTTTGGGTTGTGTGTTCGTTTCCCCATATTTCTCTTCTTCTTTTTCTATAAGGGATAAATGGCCCATAACTGATGTCTGAAGTTGCTTTAAATGGTAAGAATACCCTTGTGTTGACACCTCCTGATAGCGTCAGATACTTCTATGGTGGCATGAAGTTGTGTTTGGTGACGGTAATTATCACACATCTGTGTTAAGTTGGTGCCATCAGTGTTAGTGGTGTACGCGTTGGTTAGTGCTTTGATTTTATAGGTTATTAGGGGGTTTATTTTATTTTTATTTTTTATTTTTTATTTTTAATTTTTATTAACCTTTTTTTATTTTAATTCTGAAATTATTATTTTAATTTTTAATTTTAATTTTTCTGTTTTTATAATTATTTTATTATTTTTACGTTAATTATTTTATTTTTTTGGGGGAAAAAAAATAATTTTTAATATATTTTTATTGTATTTTAGCTTTTTTATTTTATTTTATTAATTTTTATTTTATTAATTTTTAATGTATTTTTAAATTTTATTATTATTTAAAAAATAATAATAATTTTAATTTTTATTAAAAATTTGAAGTATTTTATTTTATTATTTTTCTAATTAAAGTTTTATTTTATTAAATTTTAATGTATTTTAAATTTTAAATTTATTTTATTATTTTTAATATATTTTTATGTATTCTATTATTTTATAGCTTTATTTTTAATTTATTATTATTATTATTATTATTATTTATTTTCTCATAATTTACTTTTTAATGTTATTATTTAATTATTATTCTTATTAGTATATATATGTATGTATGTGTGTGTGTGTGTGTGTGTGTGTGTGTGTGTGTGTGTGTGCGTATGTGTGTGTCCATGCTCATCGCCAAATTTCTGATATGCCCCGGTAGCATCTCTCCGGGGCCAGGGGAAAGACTGCGAGTGACAACAACGGCCACAGGGGCTCGCTGGAAAGATGGACGGTACCAATAAGGGCATATGGGAAACTTTTGTGCTGGTTCTCAACGGCCATCCGGTAGGGGCAACAAGGAAATTTTGTACTGGTACCGGTAGGGGTATACGAAACATATTTCAGGCCCAAATGACGCCAGGGGTTTTCTGGAAACATCATTCGTCGCCAGAGGGGCACGACAAGGTAAGTCAGCTGTCAGAGGGAAACGCCGCAAATAAACGAAAACTTCAGGGGCATTTTTCAATCCCCATTTGCCTCATGTGCCTTCCTGGGCATGTTTGGCACCCGCAACCTAGAGATCCCTTTCTCCTGTTCGAAATTTGGACCAGTTGACGTAGGATGGTGGTTGTTGATACGATGGGTAACATGGGTAACTGAGAGGTTGATGAGTTTTATAGCATAGAATTGGTGTCTCACTCAAGGGAAGGCCCTAGCTTCAAGTTAGTGTCTTGTTTTGAGGAAGGCCCTGGTTTCGAGTTCGCTTTGTGCCTTTGTTCTCTTCGGTCCGACGGATCCGCTGTTGCACCGCATGGGCCTGAATCTGGTCTACTTCCTGACTCTGGTCCTTTTCTGTTCCCTTCTGACGCCTTGGTTTAATCTCGGTCTCTGTTTTCGTCTGGTATCTTGTAGACGCCTCTGGGCTGGTCTATTCCGCGGTCTATGGAGCTACAAATAAATACGATGAAACAGTTTCGTCCTCCTCAACCGCGACGTGATATGACCCCTGATGAAGAACGGCTAGCGACTGGTCGAAACGTGGCGTAGGTTCGCGCCATCATCAGCTGGCAGTTCTTTCAGGATGTTGACGACGCTATGCTTCGTTAACTATTTTTTGAACGTGCTGGCTACGGCAGGCTGGGTTATGTGTAAATTTTATATTGACCTGTCAGGTCGTGTTCGGGAGAAACGAGTGTCATCGTGTGCTCCCATTCCCTAGTCTATTTCCTACTCCTTGTTCTAGTCCATGGATGCTCGCTTGGCTATTCTTCTCTGAAACGTGTATGTTGTTGTCTCATTTGTCATGCTGAACCTTATCCTAAAAAAACATTTATCTATATAGTAACCCCCGTAGGAATAGGACTACATGGAGTGTGGCTATAATATTGGCGCTGTGTTGAACTATGTGACGCCCAACCTCACGCCCAGTGCAACTTCCTGATCGGAGTGGGGTATGGGCCTGGAAGTGCGAAAAGGGGTGTGCCGAGGATTTTTGGGGAAAGTGGAAGAGTCTTAAGGGCATGAATGCAATTAGGCGAGTCAGGGGTGCGCGCGCAAGATGCTCACGGTCCGATGGGGCCGGGGCACTGTGGGCGACGGTTTACGGGGTACTCCATCCGTGGTGGACGTGGTCCCGAAAAGTTAGGCCGTCGGGGGCCGCCACGTGGCGCAGGTGGCCGCGTGCCTGGGTTGGGCCTTCGAAATTCCGAAGTTCTCTGTTCGCCGCTACGTCGGCAATTCACACAAAACGTGTTGGGCCAATAGGAGGCTATGGCCGGCCACGGAACGACACTGAGTTGATGATACGGGAGAAGGAGGCGGAAAGGAGGGAAACTAGTGGTGATCTCAACGAGTCCCGGGTGGGTGAAGTAGTAGGTGTGGTCGGGGGAAGGGAAATCGGAGCACCGAGGGTCGCTAGTGGTGGCACAGTGGAATTTCCGCGGACATAGCCGATTCTCCGTGTGACAAGGGTATCGGGTCCTCATGAGCTCGTTTATTATAGGGGTGAAATAGTGTGGGTTATAGGACGAGTCTGAGCCCCAAGATCGCGTCATGGTATCATTGCCGATGGGATAGCGCGGGTCGGGATATCGTCACCGCGCACGAGCACATGTAGGACTGGCCGACTCAGTGGCGCCTCATCATGCTCGCACGGGACGATGGTTCAGTCATGATTCCCTTCGGGGTGAGCGAGTCGGCGCGCGGGAATGCGTGTAAGGGCGCGACTCGGATCGCGTTTACATGTGTTCTCGTGCGGCGATCGCGGGGCCGAACTTCGCGCCTAATTGCTTCATAAGTCTCGGTTATGCAAGATGCAATCATACCATAACCTCATCAGGGGACAAGCAAAAACGAAATCGACATCGGGGCCAGATTCTTATCCCATCTATCGCTACATCCGGTGCAAGCAAAGATTCGGCACAAACAAAAAGCAAGGGCAGGGATTCTCCGCAAAAGAGATAGGCAAGCAAGCATAACATTCATGCATCCATTCATTCGACAATCATACATATAATTCAATCGCAAAAACAAGTGTGAGCAAAAACCCAAGTCTAGATTCCAGAGAGCCGAAATGAAGATAAGAGCGGGCAAACCGCCCGGAGCCGCAATCAAAATGTATGTACACAGATGAAGAGGGAGAAGAGACAAAGAAACAGCAAATCCACGTCCATCAACCTCAACTCTCTTCTCCTCTCTCTCTCTCTCTCCAATGCGGACAGTCCGTCGTCATGCACCAACCCACGAAGTTGTCACCCCGCTTAGTCCTCCCGCACCTGTCGGATTCGCCCGCGTCCACTGTCCGTCGTCGCCCACGTCAATCCCGCGCGTTTGGCACGAGCCCGTCGGGTCGCCCAACTCCGACTCTGCTCACCTCTTACTTCGCTCGTGTGCCGACCCTTCCTGATCGCGCAGCCCCGAGCTTCCAACAACGGGTTAAGAGAGCTGACTAACCGCACAGCCGAAATTTATAGCGTGCATGCATGCGCGAAGAACACTGAGTTACCAAGACTTAGAGTGAAGATTAGAGAGGGAACGCCTGCGTTTTGCATGATCGGTCGTGGCGTGGGGGACGTAACCCTTCTCCACGCATCAATCCGAGCATGCAAGCCGCGACTTACAAAATTTCAGCAAAAGAAAGAGAGGGAGGGCGGGAGAGACGAAGTGCAAAAAGAGAGATACAGTAACAATGGCGCCCGCCCAAAATTACAGTTACACATACGATTAAGGGCGCCCATTAATCAGAGTACCGTTGCAGCCGCATGAAGAAGCGCATAAACAAAAGGTGCCGCGTGGCAGAAAAAATCCTAATTACTGAATTCCTAAATTCCTATCTAATGCGAAAAAGCAAAAAGCACGAATTCCAGGAGGAAAGTCTGAAATTCCGAGAGCTATTGGGGGCTAGACAAAATTCGAAAAAGATTCAAGAGGAAATTTAAAAAGAAAGAAGCAATTTCCCGCGCGATGTCCGCGCCCAAAAAGATCGAAACCGAACCGAAAGAACGACGTCGACATTTATTAATCGCGCGCGCGCGTGGCGTCGCGCCAAACAACCATCCGACCAATCAATCCACCGGCCGTCCGAAGACACACCCGACCCCGTGCTTGGCCATTCGAAAAAGAAACGACGAAAAAGGACGAAAAAGTGAGGACACTGATGCAATTCTCCACAGATCCCGATCTCCCGAAATTGGCCCAATCTTCCCAGCTTAGGACCCCTCATTGCAACCGCGCAGAAAATCGCGCGTTACAGAAAGTGGTTCGTCACATATGTGACGCCCAGGGGGTTCCAATATTAGCAAGCTTCTGCTTGCTTGTTGACACGTGTCGATTTCTCTAATCAATCGACACGTGGAGCACTTCTCTTTATGCCACTTACTGTTCGATTGTGTGCGGACGTCATCCAACGTGGCAACTTTGCTCTTCTACTACTTCCTCAGATTGGGCTCTCGACAATCCAAGGACGGGATTTTTCTCGTGCCGTTACCGCGACACGTATCCATTACCGGTTGCATCAGTAATTAACTGGAAGGGGAAAAGGGAGCCGGTGCATGGGGCATGGCGGGGTGGAGGGCTTAGGGGTAGCGGGGGCAAGAACCTTTCCATCTCGACCGCAGATTCTGGAAGCGCTTTGTAGCGGACGATGCGGTGGAAGCGAGGGAAACGGTTGCCAGTGCGAGGGAGGGACGCGACGTAATCAGGATAGAGGGTGGTGAGAGTTGGGAAAAGTGCCGCTCAGAAACGATCACGATCGTCGCAGGCGGGGATGGTCCCCGTTACTATGCAATAAAGCTCGATCATATGGTGGCCTCGCCACGTGACACTAAGAAGCAAAACATGGAGGTAGAAGGTTGGGACGGCGCACTGAATGGAGGGGTGGGGGTGCACTACTATAGCGAAGCGAGCAGCATAGAAGTGGCGGAAGGCGTCGCCGGGGAACGGATTAGAGGGGAACGTAACGGGGGTGGTGAGCTGGCGGAGGGTGAGGTATTCAAGGGGACGACGAGAGAGCGATCAGGGACGAAGACCGATCGCCCGTATCGGTACGTTCGCAAACTAGGGGACGGGTTGGGGAGGAGGGGGATCGGCTCCGTCGCCTCGCTGATGAGGTCGGAGTCGTGGTCGTGAGGTCGCCATGATCTGGTCGGGGCGGCTCCGGATCTCGGTTTGGATCGTCGTAGACGTGCAAGTTTGCCCCGCTCGCAAACTCTAGTTTCCTCTTCCCGGCCGCGGTTTCTTCTCTTTTGCGGGCCGCCTCCGGATCTTCAGCCTCCGTGCCCGTGTGCAGCGCCTCTTTTGGCACAGCTTCCCACTCTGATTCCGCAGGTCCTTCTTCGTTCTCCTCTTCTCCTTCGTCGTCTTCTTCTTCTTCTTCGCTCTGCTCCCCCTCGCTATGCTCGCTATAGCTTCCTTCTTCGGGGGTTTCGTCCTCTTCCCCGAGTACTTCGTCGCTTTCCCCACTTTCTTCCCGCTCGTCTTCTCCTTCGTCACTCTCAGTGCTTTCTTCCTCCTCTTCCTCCTCTCGAATGGCAGCAAGCTGCTCCGCCGTTGGATGCCTGAAGAAGGCAGGATCGCGAACCGTCCGGGGATCCAAATACTGCTGCTGCGATGGAGGGATGCGCTCGGCGGCTCCCTCCACACAAGCCGACCACTGGAGATACGGCGTCAATGTGCGAGAAAGCACATGAGGAATCGGGTGCTCGTCGTCTTGCGAGATGATGTCGAGAGGGAGATCGTCCGCCAGCTGCGCTACCGGGATCGTGAGCTCTTGCGTGATGAGTTTCTGATGTCCGGGCCGCACTTTACCGAACAGAAACGCGAGGAGTTCTCCCTCCACGTTGGTTCGCCAAGCCTGGATGAACAGCAACTCCAGGCGCTCTATGCAAGGCGGGCGCGCCTCGTCCTCGGACCAGGTCAGCCGTACCTCAACCAAGCACAGTGAAAGCTCGACGAAGTCTTCGCGCCACAGGTCCCAGTGTGGGGGATGAATGTCGGGGACAGCAAGGGTCATTAGACAGTAGGAAAGGCGAGGATGGATATCGGACTGCCAGAAGGTGGGGAAGGTGGAGGGGAGATCAAAAACGGAGGTCGGAGAGAGACTCATTGGGGGCGAGGGAAGGGAACAACAACAGGGAGAACCGCCGGCGGATCACGCTGATACACCCGAAGGTCGTCGTATTCGATTGCTCGCGTCGCTGCGACCGTGTCCCCGGGATGAGCCAGAAGCTGGGTCCACTCGTCGACCAGATCGTTTGCCCATGTGCTTAGCGATGTCTTCACTGCAGAATGTCGTAACGGGAGGAGTGTGGAGGGATCGCCACTGAAGTTGATGACGACTGATACGCGGCTGACACCTGGCACCGCTCACTGATGAATTGCTACTTCCTCGGCCAGTACCACTGCGTTGGGCCGACCTTCGATTCTGAACACCGCCGCTGCATACACGCCTTCTATGCAGAAAAAGTGCGCAAGCCGCCGAAGATCCGGACTGAGGCGGGGATGATAGACTTGTCGGATCGTCAATCGATCGCGGGGCGCAAGCAATGCTTCGCTGAGGGCTCTCTCCTCCAGAAAACTCATGGCGATGACGACGGAGAGGCAGAGAGGGAGCAAGAGGAAGAGGGGGATGGTGGAGAGTCAGAGCCGTCGTCCTTGGTTTCCTCGGAAGGAGAGATGGAGGGAGAAGGGGACGGAGCAGAGGGGAGGAGGCGAAGATAGGACACGTGGCGTGCGATCGGGTGGGCCGATCGGCTGCCAGAGACTTCAGGGGCGAGGCGCACGGTGTCCACACCGTTGGGGCCGAGCTCAATCACGCAATATCGCCCGAAGAACCGGGCGCTAGCTTACCCTGGCGAGCACATTTCCTCACCTGCACTACGTCCCCCAATTTGTACAAGGGCCGTGGACCCGCATTCCCATTTCGGGCCTCGTAGCTCCAGACCTGTCGGCCTTGGGCTAGTTCGGTCATTTTCTGTCGTTTTCGGGCTAGCCTGGGCAGTGACCGTTCCATTAGCTCTAGGTGTCGTTTGGCCTTGTCCATAGCCGTGGCCCTGATGGGACGTCGGTTCAATGTAGACTCATCCGGGAGGCTTGTTATTGAAACGCAAGCGATGCTATTGGTCCTTAATTCGAAGGGGCTTAGCCCCGTTGATTCGTGGGGCGTTCCGCGATGGACCATCAGGATGTGATCGACGATATCGGGCCAGGGTCTCAGATCCCGTTGCGCGATGTTTCATCGCAACGCTGGCTTTATCATCCGGTTAGCGTTTTGGACCAGCCCATTGGATTGTGACATGTGGGGTGCAGTGTTCCATATGGCGACGCCATGCATGACCAGATTCTTTAGCACTTCTCCTGTGAATTCAGCCCCGTTATCGGTCAGGATCTCTTTCGTATCCTGATGCATCGCGAGGAAGCGGTTGACATATCGCGCGATTTCCGTGGCTTGCCGCATGCGACAAGGATACGCTTCGATCCATTTCGAGAAATGGTCGACAAATACCAATAGGATTGAATATTCGCAGCTATTAGGGCCAGGGGGCACCACTATATCGGTAGTGTCCATGCTCACTCTTTGAAATGGTCGTTCAACAACCGTGGACACTATGGATCTTGGCGGCTGAATCGGCGCCTTATCAGCGGCGCAGACTTGACAGTTGGCGACAATGTATTTCACATCGTCGCGGATATTGGACCAATACCACTCATTTTTGTCGATAGCGGACTCTGTGATTCGTACAGCAAAATGAGCCGCAGTTTCCTCGTGGGCTGTCTTAACCAAGTCATACCGCATGAGCGGATGCGGCACCACCATCCAAATCCCACTGCCATCCGTTTTTCGTTTTTCTAATCTGCCCTCTATCCATCGATAATCCCGAGCCCTTTCGTTGGCCCTCCTCCGATCTTCCTTGGTGAAATCCTGGAGGGGGTTACCTACTAGGGTGGCAATTAAGACAATATCCGTCCATACTTCGACCCGTCTAAACTTTCGGGTCTTTTCCAATCATTCTGACATAGCATCCAAAAAGCGAGCCTCGGTCGGAATTTTGTCAGTCCGGCACAAGGGGCACAACCATGGTTTACTATCGTTCCTGTATTGGATGCACGAGCCATGGGCCCGTGCAACGCACTGTCGGCAATCAATCCAATCCGTATATCCTACCCCGTTAGGACACATGGAGACCGAATAGACGCGGGAGATGGCTTCACAAAAATAGCAAAATTTATTGGGGAGGGAGAGGAGAGACGTGGAGGAAGGGGGGGAGAGAGGGGTAGTGGGGTTACCTCCGTCACCCATCGCCACCGCTTTGCTTCTTGCCATGCGGGAGGACTGCCACTTGTCCGTACTTCGGCTCGTTGGTCAGGTCCGGCTCCTTCCACGGTGTAATTTCCTCGCCCTTTGGTACCTTGACGGGTCCGTGCAGATGTGTCAGCCTGTCCGCGTTGCAATGTCGTTCTGTCTTTCGATGGACGATATCGAAGTCGTATTCTTGTAGTCGCACCGCCCAACGGCCAATCATGCCCGTGTAGTTGGTGAGTTTCTTCAGCGCTAGCAGAGGCTCGTGATTCGTTACGAGGGGAGACTTCTGTCCGTAGAGATACGGATGGAAGTGCTGGATTCCCCAAACTACCGCATAGCACTCGCCTTGAGGTGCGGAGTCGTTTCTTTGTTCGTCCGGTACGGTTCGAGACGCGTACTCAATGACGTGTTCACGACCATTGTTCCCCTTCTGTGCTAGAATAGCGGAAATAGCTTCCGGTTGCCAGTCCGTGATGAGAATGAACTGCTTGGAGGGGTCCGGACGAATCAGAATAGGGGCCGTCGCCAGAGTGTCCTTGAGGGTTGCAAAGGCCTGCTGGCTGTGTGTCCGAAAATGGATTCAACGCGGGTTCCGCGTTGAAAAATTGAACGCGCGTTCAATTCACGTTCAATTCCCGTTCAAATGTGCGTTGGACGGGAATGAACGGGGCCCGCAATTATTTTTTTCTGGGCTAAATATAATCCAAAAAATATATATATATATATGGAGTTGTAGGTCTTTTCGAGGACTACAACCTTATATTTTTATTTTTATTTTTGGATGTTTGAATATATTTAAAAAAAATCAAAAACATAAACACAATGAAAAAAAAACAAAAACAGAAAGTAAATGAGTGTTTTTTTTTTTGGGTTTCAAAGAGATTTTTTAAGGGCTAAAACAAAAAAATAAAAAAAAATAAAAAATACAGGGTTGTAGATCTTTCAAAGATGCACAACAACAATTTTTTTTTTT
>BFEA01000001.1:9044081-9055998 GCA_003427395.1 Chara braunii
TGATTTCCTTTTTTTTTTTTTTTTTTTTCCTTTTGCTGAAAGTTGAATCATTTGAATGTAATGTTTTTGTTTTTTTTTGTTTTTTTTGTTTCTGTGATGTCCTACCGGTTGTCCGAGGCTCGGCCATAAAGTCCGAGGCTCGGGAATCATCGGGCTACCGGTAGTCCGAGCTGAGCGAGGTACTGGTGGTTTAAGTGTGGTGAGGGTTTTTTTGGAGAAACGGACTAGATACACCTTGAGATGTTTGATTTCTGGAGTTATTCGGCGGCGATGTGGAATTAATGTTCGAAGTCGGCTAACAGTGAAAGTTATGCATGACGAGAATGTGTGTAAATTGGGGATTCGCAAGGCATGTGTGGCTCTTCTTCAGAAGCTCGGGATATCTGACGCCTGGCGATGTATGTTGGTTAGACGAATGAGGATAGTATGAGGCAAGAATCCCAGCATTGGGGATATGTTGTATAACTTTAGGGGATATGCTAGGAGTGGGGATGCCACATGCAGCTGTGAGGAGGTGGATGCAACCTTTCCGCAGGTAGGAGGGCACGTCTGTTTTCGATTAGGGGAAGTGTCGTTTGTGCCGACATGGTTGAAAAACACAAAGAACATTCCAAAGTCGTCAGAAAGCTACTCTATGCACACTCTAAAAAAGGAACTAGTCATGTCCTTTCAGCCGATCCGGGTGCATTCTGCCGTTTCATCTGATGTATTCCAGGGTTGGGTGAATAAAGATTTGCTGAGTGACTGTTTCAATGTCCCTGGGAGTAAGGATATTGGTCGGTGTTCGACTGATGACGTTGCTGACTGGAAGCGCCATGTTGAGGGGCTTGTTTGTTGTTCGATAGATCACAACCCCAGAGATACATTGATTTGTTGCCCGGAGGTGTACCACAGCAGAATGAGAGCTATGTTCTTAGATAACTCGAGATTTGAAGTGTGTGCTCTGGATGAGCAGATGGTGAATGAGGAGAATGGGAGAAGGTATGAGGAGCTGGGATGTCGGAATTTGGGCAAATGGAACAAGCAAGGAAAGATCGGGAGGTGCTATGTCGTTCCGAAACATAAAGATATTAGCAGATGGCGTCCCATCTGCCCGATATACGAGGAATGTGGGGTTATGGCTAGTAAGAGCATTGCAAGGGCTGTCAACCGTCTGCTGTGGGACCTACCAACCAGAAGCAAGTTCAACATGAAGTCTACGGAGGAGCTGATAAGCAGGTTGTCTGCTGCCAACAAGGAATTAAAGAAGGGGGAGGATTTTGTTTCTACCGCATTTGACATCAAGGAAATGTTCTGCAACTTGCCTCACAATGCTGTACTGGAGGCAGTAAAGTGGGTTGCCGACTTCTGGATTTCGCATGAGGCCAAGGGAGTCCTATTGAAAAAAAGAGGGAAGGAGGCAAAGATCATGAGAGGAAGGACTGAGGAAGGATGGGCAGCAGTCAACTTTTAAGAAATTATAAAGTTTGTCACTCTTGATCTTGGATGTACATATGTTTCTGCCTGTGGTGTGCTTCTGCGCCAACGGATGGGTATCCCGACGGGGAAGGCATCTAGCCCAGCCCTTGCCTGTCTACTTTGTGACGAACCACTTCCCGACCCCGTGCCATCTTTCGTACCCTTTCTTTTGCTTGTATCATACCTACCCCAGGAAAACCCCGTTTTGAGTTCTTGCTTTCGGGTGCCGCATTTTCCTTTTTGAAGAGTTTTTTCGATTTCTAAGTTCTGTTTTTCTTCTTGCGAAGTCGAGAAATACATGGGAATTTACGTGCGCCCTAGCGAGCGCACTAGGAATTGGGCTCGGTAGTTGGGAATTCTGGGATAAGCGGAACTTCGACGTGTCCCTTTTGGGAGAGTAGATGTTCTAGGGCGCGTCGGAAAAAACTCTCGGAATTTTGCGTGAATACGAATAGGCGTAGGATTTTCTTTTCCCGCGTCGCTTTTTCGTGCGTGGATATGGTGATTTCAATTTTGAACTAGGATAGAAGCAAGCTGTAACTGTTTCGGTGCCTTTTTCTTTTTTTTGTTGACGGCGCCGTGTATGCAAAAGCTTCCTCCTCTCTGTCCCCTGCATCGCTCCCTCCCGCACCTCCCTTCCCTTCTCCCTCCTTTTTCTCTCTCCCCGTAACTGTTTTCCCTTCTCCCTCTCCCTCTCTCCCGCCTTGCTTTCGCGCGCCCATTTTCCCTTCTTGATCGTCTGAATCTTGGACCCGTCTTGCGCCACCTCTCGCGCCTTTTCTCTTCTCACCCTCTACGTGTGGCATACGACGCTCGGTCGATCCCCCGATAACTCCCGCTCGCCAATCAGGTGCGCGGATCGATAGGACCTTCCTATCGCGTCACGAATCTGATTGGTTGAACCTTGAGTTCCGAGGGATCAGCATGGCGTTCGTAGAGCATTCGTCTCAAAGTCTTCTCCTCCTTCTCCTCTTACACCTCAGCTTTCCTGTCGCCTTCTCCCCCTTCTATCTCCCCTGTCACGACTATAAAACCCGCAAGCGCGTCGGCAAATCTCTCTTACGTTCTCGACTCTCGAGCCAGCTTCCGGGAAGCAGTGGCTAGGTAGAGTGTTTGAAGCGAGTCGGAAAGTCCTGTCGGGCTGACGATAGACTGACCGGTTGCGAGCTGGATCGCCACGACGGACTGTGGGATCTGGGTGAACCATGTCGAGTTTACGACAGTGGGGTGACGATCGCAGTGGTGGGAGTTAGCACGCGACGGTCGGGATCGTCGGTGCGGATATGAGGATCGATGTTGAGTTGATTGGCCCGGGGCCATATTGGCGGCGAATGCGCCTTTGTTGCGGATTGTTATCTTTGGCGTGAGTGTACGGCGGTGACGCCGAACTTTTCTCTTTCGGGATCTTGTCATTTTCTATTTCGGACTTTCTTTCCCTCGACTCTCTCTCTCTCTCACTCTCCCTCTCTCTTTTTGAATGATGATGCGTTTGAATGATTGTCCCTCTCTTGAGTAGGAATGAGTTGGCATCCTGCTTCTGTGTGAAAGACCTTCTTCCGAAACTCTTTCATTAGTTTCCTGGGTAATCCTCCTACGCAAGGACCCCATCTACTTGTCTTGTGAACGATATATGCGTGTGTATTGTGCAATGCGATCCATCTTCTCTTGTGCATGTCTCATTTTCACACCTTCCACAATGAATGCATGTAAAGAGATGCGTGACTTTTTCACTTGATTAGACGACTGTCATCGGGATTTTGTTCGAGAATGCAAGAGTGTTTAGATCTGTAGCTTCGTTTGCACTGCGCATGCCCTCTGCCTTATGATGCACGACGTCAGCAGCCGAGCCACGAGGCGGCCCTGGGAAACAAGGCGCCCAGGGACCAACGTGTGTTGAACTAATCGGACCCGTAGCCATACTAATCTGTGGTTGCTTTCCCTCTCTTGTGTCAAAAAAAAAAAGATTGATTAGGGGATGCGCAAGTCCTGTTCTTAATGACGTCTCCAGATATTTTGTGATTGATTGACTTGTGGACTGACAAGTACCCTTCGATTGGGCGCCAGCCTCCCGTATCTCCCATCCCAACGCGACCTTTTCCTTACAGTGAGGAAAGGACACGTGTATGTGAGTGGGACGTACGAGGAGCCGTTGCACAAATCGGCGGGCAGTATTACTTCCCTCCGGCCAACTGCTGTTTTGGGTTCGTAGAAGCCGGGTTTGTTATTATCGATACGCACTTCCCACCTTACTCGGTATTGTTGCCATTTAACGAGTTAATCGTCATTCCGTGGACGGCAGTAGAACCCCACTGGCCGCGCACTCTGTGCACCGAATGTCAGCGTTTTGATCGCTACGAAGCAAAGGGCTTCCACTACCGAATACGGAGCGAGGACGAGCATAAGGAAAGAGCCACTCGGTTGAGACCATCCACGTTGGATTCGAAACTGACCAGCGAACGAAGATGAGATCTGGTACGAAAACGAGACACGCGAAGCGTGCCAGAGCCTTTCCGTTCTAAACGACGGGCTGTAGCTCAGTGGGAAGCCCGACAGTACTTTTTGGATTGAATTTGGATCTTTCTGTTTTCGCGCCATGTCCGCGCGCGCATTCCGCGACATGCAAAACGTTCGACTTGCTCCATCGGACCAACACGGGGGATTTCAGTTTCGTCTGTGTCCCCACACTCAATTTCTAAAAATCCTTGGCACACCCCACCTTGCTGTTTTTCTGGGCCTCTTTTCAGCACAGCTAACACTCCGAACGGACGACAGCACAGGGTGTGAGGTTGGTATCGGAGCCGACACGTGTCGGTTCTGATGATAGTAAGTCGAACTGGCAAGAGGTGGGAGAGACCCTCAACTAGCTCGTCGAGATCGCCCCGTAACCAGGTCTCTGTCTAGTGTGGCTGCACCAGCAATACCAATGGTGGACGGTACTAGGGTGATCGTTAGCATCCCTGGCCCTTTTCCCTTCTTCCCTAACCATACCCATCCCGAGGCCTGGCTGGAGGCTGTTGAAGCTCAAAACTACAGCGCAGCCGATCTTCCCCGTGTTCTGATATTACTAATTCGCAACACATCACATGACTAGTTTAGAAAACATACGTGGGTAGATTGGGATACTTTCAAGCGAGCATTCTTGGCTCGGTTCGATACGGTTAGTGAAGATGCCGCCTGGTATGTACTCAAAAATCGACCACAAGGACCAGGGGAATTACTGCCCGATTTTGTCGATCAATTTCAAACCACGTTGGATAAATCCGGGCGAGACGAGAATTCCGCTCGAGACTTGTTTATTGATCACCTTCGAAGTCCGACCTTGAAAAGGAAACTGCAGAAAACGGTTCCGCCGAAAACAACCCAGTTATCGGCTATCATCACTTAAGCGTTGGAATTAGACGTGGCTGATACAAAAAAATATATCAGCCAGGGAGATGAGGATATTTCAGATACCATACGGGATGTAACGGCCAAGAGGCGATCATGGCTACAAGCAGTCGAATGGTTTTATCCCCGCCCCGATCATGACCTTCCCAGCGGAATCGTCTCCGATATCCCGGCTGCTTCTCCTCCCTCTCCTCCGCTGAATCAATCAATCGCAGCTGTTAGAAGCGGAACCCCATTCGAACCCCCCTCGCCAGCCATAACCAATTTGCATCTTGCCCAGATGATCCATACGGCCATTACTAAGAAGTCTGAATGGATGAGTAACCTGATCCAACTGCAGGCGGCTCATATGAAGCGGATGGAACAGATAATGAGTAGGCTCATTAAGCCTAACCCAGCTCCTGCTCGGCCTGCCCCTGCATCGTTTCCACTCTTACCTGCTCCACCTGCTCCAAGGTTCACGCCTCAGTTCCCTCATCTAGCTAATCCAACAGGGAAGATCGAATGCTTTAACTGCAAGCAGCCCGGGCATTTCGCCCGGGACTGTCCGCAGCCGAAACGTAATCAACCTCCCCCTGCGGCGGCCCCGATCGCCCTTAATCAGGGACGAGTGGGCGCTCTGATGGATACAGATCAAGGAAGAGAACTTGTGGCATATGCCACAGAACGGCACTCCCCTTCGATGGCAACGGCATCGACATCGGGAGCTTCTTCCCTCGACGCTGCTGACGTGGTCGATCCTCTCGAGTATCTCCATCTCGCAGGCATGATCGGAGCGTTCCAATCGGTCCCAGATGATCTCGAGTGGGTCGATCGCGAATCCAATCCAGGACCGCAGTTTCGGACAGGAGATATTGACGTACTATGAACACTCAAGCAGTTAGACATTCGCGTGTCCGTCCCAGTGGAACATCTGCTCACCATATCTGAAGTGGTGAACGATAAGCTTGTACAACAATGCCATCACTTCGTACGAGTTCGGCCGGTGCTATGGAAAAGTGCGGAATGTGACTGTGAAGTATGGGGCAAACCGTTTAATGCCCTTATTAAGACAGGGTCTTCTGCCGTGGCCATATCATTGGATACTGTCAAAAAGACAGGACGACTGGGATCCATTCTTCCTCAATATGACAAAGACAATTATGTCTCTGCCGACGATGAAGCAATGAACATCGTAGGCATTATCGAGAATGTGGCCGTAAAAGTTGGACGAGTACACGTCCTTGTTAACGCACTCGTAATAGACGTACGATCCTATTCTGTGTTGTTGGGATTACCTTGGGCGATGGCGGTGGGCGCACGTCTGCATTTCGATTCGAAACAATTGGTGCTCACACAAACTGAGGGAAAGCCTCAGGCTGTTCCTCTGCGGGTTTCCACCCGAACGATAAAACGGGTTCCTAACTCCCCCAAAATAGGGATGATCCGATTCATTGATCCCGATGAATGCTCTCCCTCGCGCCTCGGGGATGAAATCAGGGAACAAGAACATGAAGAAGAGATGCCTAGCGAAGAAGAATGGAAGCATCTGGTTGAACTTTTTGAACATGAAATCCCCGAAGAGTTTCAAGTGTGCCCCGACACCACCCGAAGCTTCTATGTAGATTCCAAGGACAATGCATTCATGCCTCTAACAACCCAGGTCAGTCCTTCAGTCCTCCTCGGAGAACCCATATTGCAAGTTTCCGACCTGGCTGATGATTTGGAACCCCCTCGCACATTGTACGAGGGAGCTCTTTCCTTACGAACGCGTTATCAACAAACGGAACAGTATTTGGATGTCTCTGTTTTCCGCCCCGACTATACTTACGACAGGAGTCACCATCGCCTTGATTAAACAAGAGGCGGAAAGCACCGGTAAGTGACGTACCTAATCTGATGGAAGAAATGACGGATCTAACAGGGCTAACTGTGGAACCGACTTCGGTTGGCTTAGAGACCGACGCTGAAACTAAAGAAACGGAGATGATCAGCCCCGATGAGTCCCAGATGATAGCAATTGTCTTTTCTGTTCGCACCAGTAGTTCCGTTTTTTCTAGTGTCGGTGAACGGCGGGAACAGCCGATTGATTGGGTCGATATGCCCCTCAAGATTTACGGGGAATCAACAATCCCCCTCCCGAGTCATGTTCCTACGGAACTCCGGAAGTCATTAATCCGTGTGTTAAATGGTTACGCAAAAGTACTGAGCGTGCACGATAATGATATCGGCTTAACTAATGTGATTGAGCATGCCATCCTCACAGGAGATCATTCGCCCATTAGCTGCGCTCCCTATCGATACTCGCCAGCTCAAAGAGCGGCCACTTTTCAGCGGATTAAAGAGTTTGAAGCTAATGGATGGATCGAACCTGCCATAGGTCCATGGTCTTTTCCCATAGTAATCGTACCTAAAAAGGCGGGAGGGATTCGCATTTGCATTGATTATCGAAAGCTGAATGATATCACGATTAAAGATGTGTATCCCTTCCCCCGGACTGATGAGTTATTGGATGCGATTGGGGGTGCTCGATTTTTCAGCAAGTTTGATGTTCGTCATGGGTTCCACCATCTTCTTGTCCGGGAGGAAGATCGACCGAAAACAGCGTGTGTGCTTTTCGAAGGTACGTGGCAATGGATTCGATGTCCGATGGGTATCTGCAACGCCCCTGCGACTTTTCAGCGGGCCATGAACATGGCTTTTCATAATTTCGTACGGAAGACTCGTCTAGCGGAGAGCATCATCAACTACTGCGTGATTGTGTACATGGATGACATCCTAGTGTATTCGAGCTTCTACGAGGGACACGTGCAGCACATCGAATGGGCACTACATGCATTACGAGATGCAGGTTTCAAGGTGGCGCTTGAGAAGCGTCAGTTTTTCCTCACCACCATTTCTTTCCAGGGCCACGTGGTGACAGACAAGGGACTCCAACCGGAGCCGCAGAAGGTGGCAGCTGTCAGGGACGCGCCAGTACCTACCACTATCACGCAAGTTCGCGCCTTTCTAGGCCTAGCCTCATATTACCGAAGATTTATCAAGGGCTTCGTGGCGACTGCGGGACCCCTCACAAATCTCCTGCGAAAGGATCAGCCGTTGATCTAGACGCCGGAGTGCGATCAAGCGTTTTCCAAACTCAAGGCTGTTCTCATTTCGGCCCCGGTCCTTAAAAGACTAGATCCCGAAAAACCTTTTGTTATCATCACCGACTGGCAGCCAGAGGCGATTTCGGCGATCCTTGCCCAGGTGGGACCAAGCAGACTCGAGAGTGTGGTAGAGTATGCGTCCAAATCAGTACCCGCCTGCAAGTGCAACTACGTCGCTCCGACGGGAGAATGCTATGCGGCTCTCTGGGGAATCAGTCACTTTCGTGCTTACCTGTACGGGCGAAAATTCACCCTGGTGACTGATCATGAACCCTTGTTGGCTCTGAAGAAGTCGAAGGATTACTCGGGCATGATCGGGCGATGGGCAACGGTGCTGCAGAGCATGGACTTTGACATTCGTCATCGAAAGCACGAGAGACACGGGAATGCGGACGGACTGACACGACCGCACCGGCCAGAGAAGGTTCCAAAGGGTGAGGAGGTTATTCCGTGGAATGAACCCGAACAGGAGATCGGGCCTCGGTACGGCCAAGTGGAGATCTTATCGAAGCAGTAAGTGACACTAGGACTAATTTGTCTGCTTTACTCTCTCCACAATTCAGTCTTGTCTCTCTCCTTCTGTCATCATGACTACCCCGCCTGCCTCCTCAACCCCTTCTTCTCCTACTAATTCTGCCCCTCTCACTTCCTCGACTTTCTTCGCCACCCTTCCCGATAAATTCTGCTATTTTTGCATGAGTTTATGGGGTCGATTGTCATCCCTTCGAGACCGGATTTGTCGATTGGGTAGAATGTGCCACGTGTGTCAACCGTGCGCACGGGGTCTACGTTCGATATCGGACGAATAGCAAGGAATGGAGGTGCCCCCTGTGTAGAACGAACAAGCTCCCCACGGAGGTTCGATTCGAGGCCGTTCGTACGGACGACCCTGAATACGACAAAAAATACCGATGAGCGGAGGTTTGGACGGATAAAATTTTATTAGCAAAATTAGCGGGATTATCGTTGGGCCACCTCACCAAACACGACAGACGTAGGGCAACCGAGAGATCTCGGGACTATAGATGGATCAACGGTCATTTGGAAAAGCGTAAAACTGATGGGTCGGGTTCGTCGTTGACAGTTCCCCATCCATTCCAGAGATACGATTGGATCCGATCTGCTCACGAAGAACAGGCCGCTCATTTCGCGATACGTATCACGGAGGCAACTGTAGACCAAAATCGATGGTTCTGGTCCAATATACGAAATGATGTCAAATACATTATCGCTAACTGCCTGGTCTGTGCCGCTGATCGCGCCCCTATACGGGGACCAAACACGATCGTGCCAACGAAAGTAGAGCGTCCCTTTCAGCGAGTCAGTATGGACACGATAGATATTGATGTGCCACCTGGCCCAAACCGCTGTGAATATTCTATCCTGTTGGTTTTAATTGACCATTTTTCCATATACATCGAAGTCTATACTAGTATGACCCGAAAGGCTGCAGAAATAGCCACGTACATCGAACGATTCCTCTATACCCATCTAGATACAGAAGAAATTCTAACTGACAATGGGTCGGAATTCAAAGGCGAGGTAGAAGAACTGCTTGCGCGAAGGGGCATCTCGGTCCGACATACGGCACCCCACGTGTCCCAGTCGAACGGGTTGGCCGAGAATGCCAACCGTATAATTAAAACTGCCCTTCGCAGGAACTTAGAGGCACACGACATGCGTCCGTGGGCTGAGATCGTATATCAGATCGTCGGCATCCACCGGGCCAGCCCTCACGAGTCTACGGGGTTCACCCCCTTTCAGCTTCGAACTAATAGCCTCCCCTGTGTCGATTACCGGGGCAACTCGGAAATTGCCGAAGCAGGGGGTAGAGACACGCGTGCGGCCCTCAAGGCTCAGGCCAAAAGGTACATTGATTTGATGGAACGGGCCGTTCCGAAGCTGGCCCGAAAAAGACAAAGGATGACCGAGCTGGCCCATGGTAGACAGGTCCGTAGCTACGAGGCCCGGAACGGAAATGCTGGGCCTCAATACCAGTATAAACTGGGGGATCTAGTGAAGGTACGTAAATGTGCACGCGACCGAAAACTCGCTCCCAAGTTCTCCGGCTGTTTTCGCGTTGTCGAACTCGGGCCCAACGGCGCGAACACAGTACGCATCGCGCCTGAGGCTAGCGCTAGCCATAGCTCCGTCCCCATCGTCAGACATACCTCCTACCTCTGTCTCCTTCCTCCTTCCGATTTTCCTCCCTCTTCTTCCTCGGGAAGCGAGGAAAACAACGACAATCTAACCCTCTTTCCTCTTTCTCCCTCTTGTCCCTCGTCCTCCTCTCCGATCTCGCCATGAGTTTCATCACAGAGCGGGTTCTCAACGCACAACTGCGACAACCACGTGGCCACATCTCAGAGATCCGGCAAGTTTGTCACCCTCGGCTCAATATGGATCTCCGCCGTTTGATGCGATTTTTCTGCGATGAAGGTATCTGTGCCGCCGGCGCGTTTCGGATAGAAGGAAGCCCTCACGCGATAGTGTTCGCGGAGGTTACTGCAATTCATCGGCGAGCGGGTCCCAGAACGAGCCACGTCACCACAGTGGCGGGATTAACCGGCGACATCAGCTCGGTCAATCCGCTGCGGCATACCGCGATCTTGGCCTCGCTGCGCGAGTGGACGGAGCAAGTGTCCAACGTGTGGCAGCACGTCCTCGCCCGGGAGGGGTATAACATCATCCCGATCTTTGCATCGGACCTTGACGGCACTCGCCGATTACCGTGCGAGCGGCCAGTGGCGATCCCAACCCTCGTCCCCTTCCCCCGTCCCCAATGAACCACGCTGCTCGTCTCGCTCCTCTCTCTACCTTTTGTCTCCCCTGTCTCTTCCCCACCTTCTGGCAATCCGATCTTCATCCTTCTCTTTTCCTCTCGTTCGAGCCTCTTTCAGTCCCTCTTATCCATCCTGGACATTGGCGATTGTGGCGCGAAACTTTTGAGGAGCTATCCTTTTGCTTGGCCAGAGTACAAGTGAAGTGGACAGGCACTAACGAGCATCCCACGTGGATCGAGAAGCCGGAGCTGATGATCATACAGGGTTGGAGGGCTAACGCGGAAGGAGATCTTATTGGATTCCTCTTTGGGTCGGTACGACCGCGTCGTAGTCAGTTGATTGCACAGGAGCTCATCGCACCGATCGTGCAATTTGCGGACGATCTCTCGCCCGACATCTACTTTCAAATCAACAACAGTCCTGCTCCGTATATTTTCGACCGATCCTTGGATCCGTACCTTCAGTGGACTTCGTGCTTGGAGGAACCTTGGGACGAGGATACCCTACCATCGCAGCAGGAGTATCTGAAGCCGTACAAGATCATCCCTTATGCCTTTTATCCGAGGGCAGAGGAAGTGGTGATCGACGACGACGAAGAAGAAGATGACGACCCTGCAGCCGCCACCTTAAGTACCGCGCGACGGAGACGGCGCCGATCCCCCTACTCCTCCAGCCCCACCCGTCCCCCAGTTCGCCCACGTACCAATGCGGGCGATAGGCCTTCGACCTCGGACGCTGCCCCGCCGACCCCTTGATTTTCTCACCCTCGAGCAGATCCGTACCCCCGTCACCTTCCCTTCCCATCCTTTCCATCCCCATCTCTTCCGCGACTTCTATTCTACCCGTCTACTCACCACCGGCCATCCTCACGCCTCCCTTCAGTCCGCTGCTCCCACATTCTGCTGGCATCTTCTGCTGTTCAGCGCTGCATGGGAGCGATCCAACGTCGTAGAAGTCTACTGCGTTGCCACGGGGACAATCCCCGCCTATCGCCACTTCGAGGTCTTTCGAGCGGCACTCTTCCACACCCTCTCCTCCTTCTATCGCAACTACCTCGCCTCCCTCCCCGCAGTGGCGATCATTTCCCCTGCTTTCACCGGATGGAAGGGATGAACCGCTTCCTCCCCCCACTCCCCCCCCGTCATCCCCGCGAGATCCCCG
>BFEA01000001.1:9116059-9126554 GCA_003427395.1 Chara braunii
CTCTCTCTCTCTCTCTCTCTCTCTCTCTCTCTCTTGTATTTGTGCGTTCGAATGCTGTGATGCCCGCGCGATTATCTGGGCGATAACAATGAGGGGTCCTAAGCTGGGAAGGATGGGCCAATTACGGAAGATCGGGATTGAAGGGAAATTGCATCGGTGTCCTCGTTTCTTCGTCTTTTTGCATCGTCTCTTTTCGGATGATTGGGTGCAGCGCCGGGCGAGTCCTGGGATGATCGATTGAGTGGCGTGCCGTCGAGCGCGCGGATAATACTGGTTGACGTCGTTCCTCTTCATTTTCTGCTGTTGGATTTTAGGCGCGGAGACCGCGCGGGAATTTTTGCTTCATTCTTTTTGAATTTTCTTTTCGAATCTTGTCGAGCCCCAACGGCTCTTGAAATCGCGGACTTCCCTTTCGGAATTTGTGCTTTTCGCTTTTTCTGCATTAGATAGGAATTTAGGAATATAGGAATTTTGGATTTTTCTTTTGTCGCGCCGCGCTTTTTGCTTACGCGCTTCTTTTTGCGGCTGCAACGGAGCTCTGATTAGTCGGCACCCTTAATCTTGCACGTAACTGTAATTTTTGGGCGGGCGCATTGTAAATGTATCTTTCTTCTTGAGCTTCGTCTTTCCCGTTCTCCCCTTCCTTTTTGCTGTGCCTGGTTAGCCCACGGCCTGCATGCTCGGATCGATGCGTGGAGAGTGGCTACGTCCCCCACGCCGCGGTCTGGCCATGCAGAACGTGGGCACTCCCTCTCCTAATCTCCTTTCTAAGTCCTTGCAATTCTGTGTTCTTCGCGCATGCATGAACGCTATAAATTCGGGCTGCGCGATTAGATAGCTCTCTTAACCAGCTGTTGGAAGCTCGGGGTAGCGCGATCACTGAGGGGCGGCTCACGAGCGAAGTAAGAGGTGAGTTGAAGTGGAGTCGGGCGACCCGACGAGCTGGTGTCGAACGCGCAGGGTTAACGCGGGCCACGTCGGACTGTGGGCGCGGGCGAACCTGACGGGTGCGGGAGGACTAAGCGGGGTGACGACTTCGTGGGTCAGACTGTCCGCATCGGAGAGAGAGAGAGAGAGGAAGAGGGAGCTGAGGTTGATGGACGTGGATTTGCAGTTTTCTTTGTCTTTCCTCCCTCTTTGCTTTTGTATATAAATTTTGATCTCGACTCACGGCGATTCGCCCGTTTCCTTTTGTTTTTGAAATTTTGGTTCCGCCCACACTTGTTTTTGCGATTGGTCTCGATCTCGTTTATCGTATGAATGAATGAATGAATGTTGTGATTGTTGGCTTTTCTTTCGTCTGTCCGTGCCTTTGCTTGTCCTTTTGATACACTTGTGAGCATAGTAGGAACTTTCACGTAGCCGTCTCTATTGATCTTTTTTTTCTTCGATTTACTGTTGTTGCTGTGGTGCCTGATGTGTAGTAGCACCTTGTATGCTCAGGAACGATTGCGCGCGGGATCACGAAGTAATCAGAGGATTGGGTAGTGGTTTGTCCAGAAACAAGCGAATACGTCGCGGGGGTGCGTGTAAGCGCGATCTGATCTGTGCAGCCTACACGTATCCACGCGCGTCGATTCACGACCATCGACGAACTTGACGCCTTCGGGTACGCACCTAAACAGAGAGGAATTTTGATATCACGTCGGAACATCCCCTTGCCAATTAGACGCGTGTCCCATCGCGATGATAAGATGCCGAGCTCCTAGGACTCGGAATACTTTGACCCTTGGGTGAGGGAATGTATTAGGCAAAGATATTCGGAATTCCCCTGCTTAACCGAGAATCGATTGTGCCCCAGGGAATTTCACTGTGCCGTAACCAGCGATCCGAGGTGCCCCGATTACCCGACTACGAATAACTCGCGCTACTTCATATCCCCCGGTTTCTTTGTTATCACCACTAATTTCCCTCCCTTTCGTCTTCTCCTCCCGTATCACCAACTTACGGTGGTTCCGTGGAATTCCATCGCCCCGTACTGGCCCCGCACGCCTTGCGGAAATTGTTGGCGATGCGGCAACCGGCGATCCCCTGACACCAGAGGACCTAATCCAAACGCGCGACGACAGACGCCATGTGTCTGCAGTCAAAGGTCCGACTCCTCGGGAACACCGCAATCCTGGGCGGGCCTCTCCCGAACCGCCGCCCTCAAAACAGACGGAACGGGCGGCCTTGAAATGCACCATGAAATGCACCACGCATGCCATCTGCCTTATGCTGCACGATATCCAATGCAAACAGACCGAAGCTAATCCGCCCCCTTAGCCCTATTGCACCTGTGCCCCTGAAACTTCGCCATAGGAGATCTCAGTTCCGACCTGGGACTCCACCCCCACTTTCCCAAAAATCCTTAGCACACCCCTTTTCGCACTTCCAGGCCCACATCCCACTCCGATCAGGAAGTCGCGTTGGGCGTGAGGTTGGTATCGGAGCCCGACACGTGGCAGGGTTGTAGGATTAACAGCACGATAACTGAGCGATCTGGCTAACCGAGTGCGACCTCGACCCCGGAACTCGCCTAGACGCGACCCCGTCGTTACTAGAAGGAGATCGGCTAATCGACGGGTAGCAAATATGAATGCCAATCAGCAGAACCCGAATCCCCAGCAGAATGCTAATCAAACCGTACCACGAGCATGGGCTCCTATGACGCCACCCGATCTCTATCTGTTTGACCCTGCGCATCATCTTGCTGGAGCATGGTTAGTCACGCTCCGGGCGCAGCAGTACGATGACAACGAAGCTCAGGTAAACATTCCAGCTCGATTAGGAGGGGACGCCCATCATTGGATTAGTCCCTATGTATGTGTAGATCGTCCGACGTTCGAACGATATTTTTTGAATCGGTTTGATTATATCCATCCAGAACAAGCACTTTTTATGATAAAAGATCGAGTTAAGAAACTGTTCGAATCTGTCACCAAGTATCGAAACCGATTTTACAGAATGTTCGTAAAAACCGAATGCGCGAGCAAGTAGGAAGTAATTTGTTCATCGACGGACTTCACAGCCGAACCATGAGGGCGAAACTGCGAAAACAGCTTTCCCCCGTCAATCACACACTGCAACAAATCATGGCCGCCGCACAAGAAATGGAAAGAAAATTTGTTGCGAGTTTCCTAGAAGGAGAGGATTATCCTAGAGAAGGGGACTCGTCCGAATTAGCAAGAGCCAAAGTTGAGTTGGCCGCGCTGCAGGACAAATTTGGGAACATGGGGTTTGTGTCTGACCTTGTCACCTATCTGGAACATATTAGTCCTAAACGACCGGTCCCAAGTGTGATTACGAGTGTGCCCGTGCCCGTAATGACAGCGCCCCACCACCAATTGAAACCCCCGCACGACCCAATGAGTCTTTTGCCCTATCAGAACTGACCAAGACATTGGTTACTCTGATGCAGGAAAGCAAAAAGGAACAGCGAGAACACAACGCTCGAATAGAGGCGATGATGAGGTCGATGCGACCAATAGCGGTGCATGCCGCCCAGATTCAACACGGATTGGCCCCGACGCCCCCTCCCACAGGGATCCCGGGCAATCTGAACGTCTGTTACACGTGTCACCAACCCGGGCATATAGCCCGGGATTGTCCTCATCGACCCCCGCAGCAACGAGTCGGAGCCCGGGAGCCGCACCTGTAGCAACGGCCCCGATCGCCAAAAGACCTGGGCGAGTAGGGGCATTGATGGAAGAAATGGAAGGAGGCGGAAGCACTATAGTCTGTAGCTACGATGGAGGAAGCTGTTGAGCTAATTCCGTTTAATCAGTACGTAGCGCTTGGCTACCCAGGACTTGGGATGATTAGAACGATTAGACCCGCGCCAGAACAAAGAGAAGTGGCGGAATGGCGACCTTCTCCAGGGGAAATGGAGTCGGGAGGACCCACCTTCGTCACTTGGAAGATCGTTGTTTTAAACATCGTACGAGCCTTAGATCACCGAATCCCCCTTCCTATCGGTCATCTGCTTTCAATATCGGAACAAGCCAACAAACGCATGTTGCAGACTGCAAAGCAAATCGGAAACGGTTTGCCGTTACCCGAGCAGCAAACACAAAAACGAAAGGACCAACACCAGACGAAAATATCGCAGGTAATTCCGATCCCATACGCATAGGACTAATCCAAAAAGATGATCACTTCCTGCAGATTAAGCCCATCCCATGGAAATCTGCGGAATGCGACATCGAGGTATGGGGAATTCCATATAATGCTATTATCGATTCGGGAGCCGCTGTGTTGGCTATTTCCTTACGGGTAGTGGAGAGAGCATGGAGAGAAAACGATCTGATCATGCTTATACAAAAGGATCATCTCGTCTCGGCAGACAAAGAGAAGATCAAAACGGTGGGACGAATGACTAACGTTGCCTTTCAATTAGGAAAGGTACATGCGTTGGGAGGCGTCGTAGTTCTGATGTCAATACTTACGACGTACTTTTTGGCCTTCCCGCCCTGGTAGCATTGCGCGCCAATCTGGACTTTGAAAGACGATCGATTGTCCTCCGAAATACGGGAGGAAAACCCTTCGTTGTGCCGATGAGACTGACTCGTCGAACTACCGCTAGCATAGCCCGGCGAGTTTCTCCCGCGATGACGGAGACTCTTTGCGTGATTACCAAGGACAACGGGCAGACATCCAAAGACGGGGACAGTAGTGATGATGACGATCCAGTAATCCTGGAGATGTTGCAGCAACGTATTCACTATCCCGCGCAACGGACAAATGCAAAAGCCCTGAGTCGGACTAAGGAAGATTTGCAGAGAACACAGACAATGATTATGGGAGAACCTCTCGTACAACTTTCAAGGATGGTCGATTCTTTGGAACCCCCGCGAAACCTGTACGAAGGGATCTCCCCTCTTCTCGCCCGATAGAATGACAAAAGGCACTACTGCGATATCACGAATCTCCCGAAACCTCTGTTGACACCTGCAAAAGAGATTTGATTGTTACACTTAGGGGCAGAGACCAATTCTTTGGAACCCCCTGAGCACCTCGAGAACGGACTCGGGATCAAAATTGTGACAAAACCAGTGTCATGGCAAGACATTCGAGACGGGATAACCCCAGAAGAACACGTGGTCATTCGAGAACAGGATGGGCAAATGATGGTCACGGTGTTTTCCTGGCGATCGGATAACTCGTTCATCTTTGCGCCCCCGCCAAAAAATACCAAGCTTCTTAACCTCAGCGTCGGTTTCAGAATCGATGACACTTTTGGCTATTTCTACTCGCGTTAGCTCAGTCATTTCCTGCATGAGATCCGGAATGTCTGCTATCGGAGCCTCTGCCTCTTGCTTGATCAAAGCAATCATGGCTCCTGGCGTGAGTAGTGATCTAGGGGGAGAGACAGAGAGATCCAGATAATGATTCATCTGCTGATACCTAGCCCGGAGCAAAAGTGTGCCCTCGTATAACGTGCGAGGGGGTTCCAAAAGGTCAGCCATATCTAAAATTTGCAAGATCGGCTCTCCCACGAATGTCGTAGGGGGAGTCCGTCTTGCTGTGGGCAGAGAACGGTCGGGCTCGCTATTTTCCGAACTAAAATCGAATGTTCGAGTAGTTGCGGGGATCATCCGAAATTCTTCTTTAGTCTCACGATCGAACATTTTGACTAATTGTTTTCATTCTTTCTCACTGGGCATAGCGCTCAGTTCCTTCTTGTAGTCGCGTTCATTGAACTCGTCTTCCCACGCAGGGGGCTGCTCTTCATCAGGGTTCGAGAGAGACTTCATCAGGGTTCGAGAGAGACTGCTTCAGGCTCTGAATCATTCTTATCCGTCCGATACTGGGATATCTCTTTGGTGATCGAGTAGAGATTCGGAGAGGAAGTGTTTGAGGTTTCCCTCCCGTATAAGTGAGAACGAGTTGTTTAGAATCAAAATGGATCTATGCGCCTACCGCCATCGCCCAGGGCAGTCCTAACAGTATCGAATAAGAATGTACGTCGATGACTAATGCGTTGACTATGCACTCGGTCCACCTTGATCGCAACGTTCTCAATGATTCCTACAATGTTCATGACCTCTTCATCAGCCGAAACATAGTTGTCATTCCCTGGTAGAGGAAGGATGGAGTTCAGTCGTCCAATCTTTCGGATTGTATTCAGGGAGATAGCTACGGCTGATGATCCAGTGTCAATCAGCGCATCGAACGGTTTACCCCAGACTTCGCAATCACATTCTGCACTGTTCCATAGGACCGATCCGACACGAACAAAGTGATCTCTCTCGGCGTAAGACATGGCGATGATTCTCACTGTTTCTGCTGTGTTAGATTCGATTGTCGGGAGAGGATTTGCCTCGCTTTCATCTTCCTGCTTTTTCTTCAGCATACGCTGAACGCGCTGATAGGTAAATCGCTTCTGATTCTTCTGGCATTTCTGCAGAAGCTTGTCATTTGCGACTTCGGATATGGTCAGCAAGTGTCCTACGGGGATCGACACTCGGATATCCAACTGTTTGAGTGTCTGTAGGACATCGATTTCTCTTGTTTGGACCTGGGGTCCGAGCTCCGATGTGCGTTCGACCCAATCGAGTTCTTCTTTGGCGGGTCGGATTGCTCCGATCAGTCCAGCCAGCTGGAGGTACTCGGTTGGATCGACGATATCTGCGGCCTCGGAAGAGGATCTTGATGTAGATGCGCCCGGATCGGCAGAGGAGGGTTGATCGACGACGAAGGGGGAAACTTCCCTTGCGTGTTCTAATACTATGGCCACCAGTCCTTGGTTCAAGGCTACTGGGGCGGCCGCAGGGGGCAACTGATTACGTTTCGGTTGGGGGCATTCTCGTGCGACGTGTCCCGACTGTTTACAATTGTAGCATCCGATCCTTCTTGTTGGGTTAGCCGTATGAAGGGGAGTGGCAAGAGGGGCTGGTCCCCCAGCGGGAAGAGCAGTAAGCAAAGGGTACTGAGGGGGAATGGGGCGGGAAGAACTGGGATTAGCCTTTATTAGTTTTTTCATAATCTGTTACGGTCGATCCATCTGGGGAAACCTGCATCTGAAGCAGGTTGTTCTTCCACTTAGATTGTTTAGTCGTAGCGGTATGGATCATCAGGGCTAGATTCAGATTGGTGATGGGTGCTGATGCGACATCCTGGGCCATGACCGTGTTCACAGGCACCACTTTAGGAAGGAGAGGAGGTTTCGTGAGGAGTAGAGAGTGAGACGGGGAAGGATCCGGGGCGGGGCCGTCTTGGTAGTCATGATCGGGACGAGGGTAGAATCGCCCTACAGGTCTGAGCCAGGACCGTCTCTTCGCCGCCACGTCCTGGATTGTGTCTGAAATGTCTTCTTCTCCCTGACCAATATACTTACGCGTGTCCAGGAGATCTAGCTCAAGGGCCTTGGCTATGATGACAGACCGTTGGTTTGTCTTGGGAGAGACCTTTTTCTGCAATTTCGCCTTCAACACGGGATTGCGGAGATGATCGATAAACAAATCTCGAGCCACGTTCCCTTTCCGTCCCGATTTATCCACGGCGGTCTGAAAGCGATCCACAAAGTCGGGTAGCAACTCCCCTGGTTCCTGTGGACGGGTTTTGAGTACGAACCAGGCAGCATCTTCACTGACCGCGTCAAATTGTGCTAAGAACACTCTCTTGAAAGTATCCCAGTCTACCCACCGATGCCTTATAAACCAATCATGCGCGGTGTTTCAGAGTAACAGGGTGGAAGATCCTCAACGCCATAGCCCTGCGCTTGCACGGCTTCAAGCCATGCCTCTGGATGAGTGTAGTTAGGATAAAAGGGAAAGGTAGCAAGGATGCTTACCATCACCCTGGGAGGCGCTCCATTAGCATCAGCCACGGGCATCTCTGTTCAGGCCTCGGCAGATCTTTGCCGAGTGACGGGAGGACTGAGGCAATTAGACTGTTTAGTTGATCGTCCTCTCGCCAGCTTGTCTCACTAACGTCAAAACCGACATGTGTCGGCTCCGATACCAACCTCACGCCCTGCGCTGTCTTTCGTTCGGAGTGCTAAAGGTGTAGAAAGGGGGCCCCGAAAAACAGCAAGATGGGGTGTGCCAAGGATTTTTGGAAAATTGAGTGTGGGGACACAGACGGAACTGAAATCCCCCATGTTTGTCTGATGAAGTGAGATATCTGGTCGGTTTCGGCGCGGGTTTGGAGTAGGCGCGCGCGGGAAGTTTAAATTCAATCCAGGAAATATTGTCAGACTTCTCACCGTGCCACGGCTCTACGTTTGGAGTAAAAAGGAGTGGGCACGTATTAAGTATCCCGCTTTCGCACTAGCTCCCGATGTCGCACGCCACACAATTCCCAATCCGACGTGGACGGTCTTAATCGCGCGGCCCTTTCCTTGTGCTCATCCTCATTCCGTGTTCGGTAGTGGAACCCCTTCGATTGGTAGTGATCGAGTCGTTGGCAGTCACTACACAAGGTGTTAGGCCAATGGGGCGCTACTGCCAACCATGGGATGACGATCAACTCGTTGAATGGTAGTAGCAATGAGTACGGCGGAAAATGTGTGTCGACGATGACAAACCCAGCGCCGACAAACCCAGAACACGGATTTTCGGGAGGGAAGTAGTATTGCCCACCCATCTTTGCGATGGCTTCTCGTACGTCCCACCCACAGACTCGCGTCCTATCCTTGTTATACGGGAAGGGGCGAAGAGGGGATATAGGAGGCTGGCGCCTAGTCGGGTTGGGCCCGTTAGTCCACATGGCAAAGAATCAGGAATATTTTAACCATTCATCGCATGCATGCAGTTCTAGCAATCCAATCAAAAAGGCCAAAAAGGAGAAACAGAGGGTTCGGGGAGAGGGAAGGAAAGGCTCCTGTGTGGCGAGACCCGGCCGCTGTTTCGTGCTAAGATCACACGTGGCTTCAAGGGTAAGCCGTAGGAGAAGTGGACTCCAGGCGGGGGTGCTCACAACACTTCCTCGATAATCACAGATCAAAACATTCTTGCATTTCCGAATAAAATCCCAACAACATTGCCCGTGTCATCAACTCGTCCTGTCAATATCAAGATGGGTTTCGTACCCGTTCATTCTCATCCCTCATACTGAGTCATACATGTATTTACTGGGGAAGGTGTGAAAATGGCAATCATGCAATTTCCTCAACAGGCTTGCGTTAAGGGCAAAAATCCTTAACGGTTGACACACGCGCATCCACCGTTCTGCGTGTCCGAAAATGGATTCCGCGTTGAAAAATTGAACGCGCGTTGAATTCACGTTCAATTCCCGTTCAAATCTGTGTTGGACACGAATGAACGGGGCCGGCAATTATTTTTTTTCTGGGCTAAACATAATCCACAAAAAAAATGAAACATATCTGGTTGTAGGTCTTTTCGAGGACTACAACCCCATATTTTTATTTTTATTTTTTGATGTTTGAATACATTTTCAAAAAATCAAAAACATAAACACAATGAAAAAAAACAAAAACAAAAAATGAAATGAGTGTTTTTTTTTGGGTTTCACAGAGATTTTTTAAGGGCTAAGCCAAAAAAATAAAAACAAATAAAAAATATAGGATTGTAGATCTTTCAAAGATGCACAACAACATATTTGTTTTTGTTTTGTTTTTTAACTTCGTGTATTTAAAAAAAAAATCAAAACCATAAAAAACAAAAAAAAAAGGTTAAAAATACACGCACACACGCACAGACACAGACACACAGTCAGACACACACACGACACACACACGACACACACAAACACATAAACACATACACACAGACACACAACACACACAACCACACATAAACACACACACACACACACACACACACACACACACACACAAAACTCGGCCTTGGCCAATCTGGGGTGTGGTCGAGACATCTCGGCCATGGCCAGTCTGGGGTGTGGCCGAGACATCTCGGTCGTGGCCCAACCATGGGGCTGTTTTTTTTTTTTTTTGCCCAGTTGCGGAGCGACGTGGCGCGTTGCGGCATGTGACCGAACAAAAAAAAAAATATAAAAAAAAAATCACCTAAGACCGAAAGAAACGGTCATGTGCCTAACTGAACTGCTAGAAAAAGCCAGCCCGCAGTTTCAAATGCAATTGAAACTGAGGCCCTGACTAAACTGCTAAACCGCAGTTTCAAATGCAATTATAAACTGTAACCCTGACTGCGCCATAGTTTTTTGTTTTTTTTTAAAGCTATATTCTTCTCTCAATTTCACTTCACACTACCTACCTACCACCACTCCTAATTGTAGGCATACGGGGGACCCCATAGCAGCCAGAACCATATTCATGCGAGAACATGAGGGGGCTACTCCCGACCTGCAGGTGGGCGATACGGGCTAGGGGACAGCCGGTAGCATCAGGGAGCATGCCAACACGAGCAATCCCTGTGCCTCCGCTCAGGTTCCCTCACCTACGAACATCAGCAAACTCTTCTCAATGCCGATCGGGGGATCCAGTGGTCTATCTCTAGGTGGCGGGCGCCAAGCATGCCCAGGAAGGTACATGAGGCCAATGGGGATTGAACCCACGACCTCCTAAATGCCA
>BFEA01000001.1:9151455-9164570 GCA_003427395.1 Chara braunii
ATTTTTTTTTCCCTGTTTGCAAACGCCAGACTCGGCGTTTGTAAAGTAAGGCCCTGTTTGCACAGCCAAGTCTGGCCAGTAGGCGAGAAGTGGGGTCTTTTGAAATTGGGACGAATGGACAAGTGGCCTTTTGGGAGGTGATGAATCTGACCACTGGGTGTGGTGGGTACGCTGGAAATCTGGACCAGTGGGGGTTGGGCCCCTGCTGGCTGTTCGCCAAGTGGTTCTTACTGGTCCACCTTCAGACCGCACTGTGTTTGGATGCCGCGGACTTTCTTTGGTCTTGTCTCTGGACGGTCTTGGGCTCGACGTTCTCTGATCTATTCTCTTTCCTGACTCTTTGACTGATAGTACTTATTCTAGGAGCTCTAATCACTCAGTCCCTTTCCTAAGCGACGTCAGACCCCTGATGATTCCGGTTGGCGACCGGATGAAACGCAGCGTAGGGTCGCTGCGCCTGGCTTCATGATTATCTTTCGATGTACTCGGCGATTTTGCCTTGCAATATGTTTCGGCCGATCGGTCGCGTTTCGGGAAACTATGGGACTGCTTCCTTGTTCTTGTCTCCTCTGTCTTCTCCTTCCCCTTCATCTCTCCTTACCCCTCTCCGTCTCCATCTGGTCTTGAGTCATTGGTCTTCTCTTGGTTGCCTAACTATTTGATTGCTTGTGTAATTGGACTTGTCTCCGATAAACCAGCAACTCGCGTAGTAACCGCCATATCAATCAGATTATGGTAGTGTGGCTGCGTAAGATTTACAAGAGAGAGAGAGAGAGAGTGGCCTTTTTAAGTGTCTTTTGCTTCGTCTTTCTTTTCTTCTTTCTCTTTTTTTTTTTCCCCCTGCTATCTATCTCTTCTATCGCTGTTGTGTCTTTTGTCCTCCGGTCAATGATGGCGGCTCCTCCGCGTGGAGCTTGTTTCAACTGTGGCCAGCACGGCCACTGGTCTCGGGAGTGTCCTAATCTGTATAGGGGCGGACATCGGTCTGCGGTGGCTACCGGGGCGAATGCTGAACCAATTCTGGCGCTTCCGGCTGCTGGCTCCCAGGCGGCGACAACGCAGGCTACGGCTCAGGCTCGACGTACGCTCCGACACCACGGGCTGGTTGGTGGACTCGGAATCGGCAGATTTTGGACAACTGTAATAACTTCGTTAGTAGAGCTCAGCAAAAGGAGAGGGAGGAGTTGGAGGCTAAGGCGAAAGAAAGAAAGAAGAGAGAGAAGGAGGAGGAGGCGGAGCAACGGAGAAAGGAACGTGAGGAGTCTGAGGCTCAAATGGGAGAAAGGCTTGAGAAGAAATTGGCGCCAATGTACGACGCAATCATGAGTAAGGGGAAAAGCGCAGACGTAGCAAGTACTAGTACGGCGAATGATGAGCTTAGTAGATTAAGGCGCGAGAACGAAGACTTGCGTACCAAGTATGGCATCCAGGAACAACTGCCGACAACGAGCCTGATGGATAGATTGCAAAGGAGGAATGTGGCTTTAAAGAAGCAAGAGGCGGAACTGCGGCAAAAAAATGGAGGGAGATTTGGTTGCCCTTTGATGGGAGATTCGTGATTTGAAGGAATGCAAGGAGATTGTAGGAAAAAGTTAGCTGGCTAAGCAGATAGAGGAATTGAGAACTGAGATGGAGACTTTGCGAAAACGCAACGAGGAAACGGAAGAAAAGGAGCAACTGTGGAGGAATGAGGCGCTGCGGCCGGGCAATAAACGTGGCAGCATTAATGTGTCTACGCCTAGGAGCGAATGGCGTGACATGACGAAGTCCTGGTTGGGCACGTCGGAGGAAACCAGACGACTAAGGGCGGAGTTATCTGAAATATAGGAGCGGCGGCGTTGTGATCAAACGGAAGTCGATGCTCTTAAGGAGAAAAGGGCCGCTGCGGAAGTGAAGAGGATGGAGGCTGAAACAAAGCTGGCACGTTTGCAGAAGAAGATGGGAGAACTGTCAACCGAAAAGGCGGGTTGCAGCACGCCCAGGGATTTGGGGACTAACCTCATGGAGAAGATGGAGGAGGCAGCGAAGACAGGGTTCTGCTCTAGGAGGAGGGTTGTTAAGTTGACGGCCAGTCGCTTTCCGTGACCCGATGGCAGTACGAAGAAGCTTAACGATAAGTTCGTATTTCTGCAGGAGGAAAGAAAACGGTTAAGGGCCCTTAAGAAGTCTGGACTGGAGCCGCTTTGCAAGGAGGCGGGCATCACATACAAGATGGTGGATATCCACGTTGAGGAACTGGCACAACTGAACGCGGACAAGGCTTTCGGCAGTGGTGAGACTTCTCAAGGGAAGGGTGACAATCCAGGTCGAGGTAAGGCTGTCTTGGAGGAAGATGATGTGGTCAGCGTTGAGGAAGTCCCCCCGGATTCGGCTGCTTGATGGGACTTTCGAAACGTGACGCTGTGGGGTTTCGCTAGACTCTGTCGCGATCTAAGGTCTTCTTTCGTCTCGTCTTTAAAGGAGAATGAATTGAATTCCACTTTCCAAACCGTCTTTCTGATTCTGTTGTTGCGTGGACTGATACCGTGGGCAGAGACGTATCGATCCTACCTTTTGTCTATGATCGAGGATGGAGGTGATTTGTGTCGATGCAAAGGGCCGCTGGTTTATGTTCTGATTTCTTCGTGGCAGAAACATGTGTATGTCGGATCTACTAGCAGGACGCTGGATGTTCGCTGGAGCGAGCATGTGTACCGGGCATGCAACAGTGGGGTTGTCGAACGAGGGGATAGGAATCACAAGCTTTATGAGTGGTTGAGGCGATGTGGGGTTGTCGAACGAGGGGATAGGAATCACAAGCTTTATGAGTGGTTGAGGCGATGTGGTCCGGGGAGCTATGTAGCACTTCCACTTTTTTGCTGTGAAATCGGTGATATGCTCAAATTGGAAAATTTTGTTATTCGCCGGACTAGTCCCTTTCTCAATTGTCGTGACAAACCGAGCCGACATAGAAGGTGTCGTCCTGGTAAGCGGGAACGTGCTAGGGGGTTGGCGCGGTGGAAGTTTGCTGGTATTGAAAAGACGGAGAGAGGGGGGGGGGGGTTGTCTCTGAGTCTCTGACTCGGCGCCCGTTTTGGAAAGTCTCGTCGCTAATGCTACTCTGCAGCCGCCCTCACCCATTTAGCACGTGTGGCTGAATGGTGCACCCCTGAACTGGTAGTAAGCACATCTGTGTTCGAATCTCTTTTCCCAAAAAAAAAAAAAAAGTGTTCGAATCTTCCTGTTGAACCAGTACAAATGAATGAAATGACATGATTCTGAGGGGCTCGCTCCACAACACAACACAACGCTCTACATGCATTTGCCATTTTTGGAGGGTTTGTGGACCAGGTGCATTCGGGCGAGTCTAACAGGACCATGTGCATTCGGAAGAGTCCAACATTTTGAATGTATCCGGTCCAGAAACCGTCCGAATGCATGTAGAGTGTTGAGAGGGCCTGACTCAACTTCCCGGGACTGGTCCGTTTGTTTGAGGGCTATGGGCCTCGATGCACTATTCGTGAAATGTGCTTTTTCAGGAGCTGCTCATAGCTGCACTGCTCGGTGAATTTGGCCGTCCGAAAACACATCAAGAGCTGTCAGACGTTACTCTTGCATCTGTCAAGAGCTGTCCCCGCTGCACTACTCTTGCCTTGGGTCTTGCTGCACTACTCTCCACTCTCCGGGAAATCGGAGAGTACGCGGAGAGTTGTCAGACTCTCTGATTTCCCGGATTTTGGGTCATCGCTGCACTAACTCTACAAACGCAGACTCTACAACTATCAAGGGTACAAAACGACAGCTCAAAGTCCCCGTTTGTCTGCCCAGACTCAAGGTTCACTCTGCAGATTTGGAGCAAATCGGTGGTTCCTTTGAAGGTCTATCCGCGTAACGGATTTAGCAGGCTGGGCGCTCTCCGGCGTGGGAGAGCACAATTCTTTTGTGGTTTCTGACAGCTCTCCGAATTTCTTTTGGGGTTCTGAAGTAGAGTTAGTGCAGTGATGCATAACTCTCCGAATTTTTGCGAAGTAGAGTAGTGCAGCAAGACCCCTTGTCTCTCCTCGTGAAAATGCTTTTCACCAGCTGTCAGGGCACCGTCGGTCGAAGACTTGCTAGAGTGCTCTTGCATGCCTGCCTGCAACCAAGGTTTTTGCAAGGGTGGTCGGATTGTTTATTGAAAGGGCGCGGGATTTCTAGAGCGAGCCTGGGTCTGGATGGACAAACCAGGCTGCACTGCACTCCAGGATTCACAAGAGCGTGACAAGGCCATCGCCCATTTAAAAAAAAAAAAAGAAGATATTTCGACGACAAAATTATGCATCTGGGCGGGACTTCGTCCAGGTGCAGGCTATGCAAAAAGGGTTTTTTTTTTTTTTTTTTTTTTTTTTAACAGACGGGGAACCGTGCTGGCGCCTCTTGACCCTTATTGGCCCTGGCTGCACTACTCTCCCAGTTTTTTACAGACGGGAATCCACGGCTAGAACATGCAAAGATGCATTCAACATCTTTTCAGTCTTTTGTGAATGTGGAGAGTAGTGCAGCCCGGGCCATTACTGTGTTCCCCTATCCCAGTGGCCTCACCAGCCCAACTCTGACTTGCGTTTAACTAATTTGAGCTTATTTATCCTTATGAAACCTAACTCTAAATTGTCTATACCATGCTGTGTTTCCTATATTTGTTTCCAACTCTGCGGCGAGCCTCCAGAGGCTCGCTAGAGGCCTCTGCGAAGGGGACAGACTGTGAAAAATAAGTACAACAACAACAAATGCTGTGTCCTACAAAAAGAAAGTGGAATCAGTCCTGCAAATGACCCCACTGTGAACTCTAGCCCTACAATAGGTCACTCACTGCAGGCAACCAATACACTATAATTGTTAATTGATAGATCAACTGATAGTCTGATAGACGCAATCCGACAAGTAGCCTACTTCAGCTGCACCAAAAGTTGGTTTTTCAGGGGTCCTACCATCTATCTGCACACGAACATAACGCACCCCCATTCATTTTTACGGTGCGTTATGTTGGGGGAAGACCGTAGGGGGTTCAGAACTGTAGTATTCTACCCATCTGCATGTTGGGGGGAGTTCGAACTCAGGTTTGAATTTCAAGTTTCAACAGTTCAGGGGTGTACCCACTGAGACCCAGAGTCAGGCCAGTTGGTGCAAGGCAGCTTTTGGGAGTGACAAGTGGCAGTTTTCTGAAGTGCCCATTGCGGTTGTCATCCTGCCAGTGGACGAAAGCGGTGACACTGTCCTTCCAGACGTCCGTTAAAATTGGAATGATACAGAGAAGATAAGCATGGCCCCTGCACAACGATGACACGCATAAATCGAGAAATGGTCCAAATTAAAAAAAAAAAAAAAAAAAAAGGTGACATGTAGTCGGCTGCAGGACACGAGTTCTAACAGAGTCCCAATGTGGCAATGTGGAATTAAGTCCGTGTTAATTGGAATGCTGGACCCGGTTTTCAGCACGTGATGCTCCCCACCAATAGATGGAGCCTTCACGTATGGGCCCGCTTCAGGTAGATGCTCTTATCCCTACATCAAGCGGTACGCTTTATCAAAGCTTCTTCCAACAACAAAAAGAGGACTCTTTTTCCTTTTTATAACAGTATGACTTTTTGAGCTGCACTGTCAGGCCGTAGTTACATCCAGCAAAGTCCTACCCCCTTCACCGAAACAGAATGCCCGCCGGTCATTATAGTTGTAATTGGTGCAACATCCACTCCAGATAACGGCAATAATTACCGGGCGTTCTATTCGGGTACATGTAGTGTCAGTGCAGTCCTAGTGTGAGTATTCTGGTTGACGCAGACAAGGTGCTGTATACACCCAGGTCCAGACGTAGAAAAAAAAAAACACATTTTCTTTTTCCTTTTTTCCCTCTTTTTTTGGGGGGTTGTGACGAGCTGCTTTCCGTAAACGCGCGACTTTCTGCGCGGCTGTACTTCGGGGCTTGATCGGGAACGGCCGCCCAATTACACGAATGCCCTCGTCTTTTGGAAAAAGGGTGGTCCCACGACGGTTGGTAATCAATCGCGCCTTAGTGGCCGCGGAAATAACTTTTGCCATAGCTTTTTTCTTGTTCTGCTGTGAGGTTGGGAAATTTCGGCGCAATCGTCGCACGGGGAAATCGTTTTTGAATTTTCAAACTGATGTCGAGCCACACGTGTTCTCGGAATCTGTTTTTGCAATTAGGACTTTAATTAGGCTAGGAATTCGGGTGCAGCGTAATTCTGCCTGCAACTGCACGATGCTTCTTGCTTGCTCGCGCTTTGCCGCACCAGGGCCTGTGCTCTGGCTTCTCCGCGCCTCAATCCCGCACGTAACTGTAATTCTCTTCTTGGCAAATGCAAATGTAACTGTAATCTTCTCTTTCTTGATATCTTCATCGCGCCTCTGCGCGCGCATACTTTCCTCGATCTTATTGGCCTGAACGGTGCATGACTGGATCGATGCATGGAGAGTGGCTACATTCCCCATGCCGCGGCCTGGCCATCCAGCCTTAGGCATTTCCTCCCTTCTTCTTCCCTCCCACTCAGGCGTAATCCCGGTTATCTCGCGCAGATGCTCATGCTATAAATCCCGCAGGCGCGATTAACTCGCTCTCTAATCAACTTTGGAGTTTGCGCGGTCAAGAGGATCGGCTAACGGGTAGGAGCAAGACGGTGAGTAGGGAGTTGGGCGATCCGACGGGCTGGTGCTGGGTATGCGGGGTTAACGTGTGGCTACGAAGGACTGTGGCACACGGGCGAACCTGGCTTGCATGTTCAGAGTAAGCGGGGTGACAACTCTGTGTGAGTAGTAGGTGCGAGGCGATGAACTGCCCGCATCGGGGTGGTGTAGAGAGAGAGAGAGAGAGAGAGAGAGAGAGAGAGAGAGAGAGAGAGAGAGAGAGAGAGAGAGAGAGAGAGNGAGAGAGAGAGAGAGAGAGAGAGAGAGAGAGAGAGAGAGAGAGAGAGAGAGAGAGAGAGAGAACGAGATGTGTTGGAATGGTATTTTTCTTCGACTGTTCTGTGGAATCTGCGCAATTTTGATGCTTGGCGCAAGTGCAGCGGACCATCATCTGCCCTGGCCTATAGCCAGGGCCTATTTGGCTATTTGCCAGTTCGGCCTATGGGACCAGGCCGTGGCCTGACCCCACAGGCAGTGTACTGTTTCAGTCCAGTTCAGTCCTGCCCGGTATCACTGTCGGTACCAGGCCAGTCTTGTCCAGTCCGCTGGGGTTATACCCCAGCTGCAGTCTGTATTTCATCATTCTTGACTTTTGCACATCTTGGAATACGTGCGTGTTGAGTCAACGTCGGAGTTGTGTTGTCCCTTCCAGCTCCATCTCTACATCCTCCTTCGTCAACTTTTCTTCTCCATCCTAACGAACCGCGAACCCCGCGGGTCCGGCACACTGGTATCAGAGCGGGAATGGTCCTTGCTCCAACCCGCCCACCCCCCCGTAACAGGGAGAAATTGGTGTTATCCTGATAGCGGGATTTTCAGGGGGTTGCAGGGCGAAAACAATGAAATACCGGGAGCGTGCAGAGGCTAACACGTGGGGAGAAAAGAGAGTTACCGTCACGACTTATGCACACAAGGGCCAAGGCCAAGGCCGCCGCATGTGCACGCACCGCGCGCACTCGCCCACGCTGCCCCGCCCCGCTCCCAAATTATATTATTGAAGATCCGGGATGTTGCACCTGCCAGGGTTTGAACCTGGGTAGCCGCTGCTCATGCGCGTGTGTGGCCAGTGCCTTAACACACTGGCCAAAGCCACAGTATGAGCTCATATGGTGGCTTGCTGCTGTTAAAGTGGCACAACGCCTATTTACACCCCTTTCCCCCGCGTCACCGAGCAGCGAGCAGCGTGCGGGAAGACAACTGTTTGCCCCCCTTCCCCTGGTGGGTGCTGCCGCCTGCGCACGTGGCTGTGTGCTGCCTCTCTGCAGTGCAACGTGGCAGCTTGTTGTGGATCTTGAAGACCCCCCCGGCTAGGGGGCTGCACTACAGTGCCATCTGGGTGGCTGATCAAGATCTCAGGGCATCCCAGAAATTACTTTTTTTTGCAGTGGCATCAGACCAGCAATATTTTGAAGCCCAAGATCCTGTGGATCTTGGTAGTGCTCTGCTCTTGGCCACCCAAGAGCTCGGTATCACCATCCTACCCACTAACCTGCTCTCCCCCAACCCCTTTTCTCTCTCCTCCCCCATCATCTAATCATTTTTTTTAACCCTACCACTTCTCTCTCTTCCTACCTCCCTCTTATTCATCTTCCACAACCTTTTTCTCTCCTCTCCTCCCCACTCACCATCTTTTACTAATCTCATCTACTCCTATCCACCTTTTCTGTATCCTTTTCTCCCATTCTACCACCCACCTCTCCCTCTTCCCCCCCCTAACTACACGTTGAACCCCATCATTTCCCCCATCTCCCCCTTCACTCTTTTTCTCTTTCTCACCTATTTCTCTCTTTTCTTTTTATTTTTTTATCCCTCCCCCCCCCAACTTTGAAAATTTTCTATTTTTCTTCTTTTTATCTTTCTTTTGATTTATATTTCCTCATTTTTTCCAAAAATTCGAACTATCTTATTCCCCACCTTGTTGTCTCATTTTTTGATTTATTTCATTTTATTTTTTTATTTATTCTGAAAATTCGAATTTCTTTGCGGCACGCTCAAATCTGATTAGGAGTCAGCCATTCTTGCTTTCGGCATACATTTCGACCCCGTGGGAGTAACAAGGTGCTGCTGAAATTTTCTGTGTTTTCTTTTACTTAGTCTTTTTCAACACGCAAAATTTTCTAATTTTACTTACTCTTTCTTCTTAACGGCACACTTCGACCCCATGGGGGTAACGAAATGCTGCTAAAAGTTTTGAAAAAAAACAACACATAGTTTCTCTTCACCCCCTCATCTACTTATTTATTTATTTATTTTTCTAAAAATTATCATTTGCGGCATTGTAAAACTTTGTGTGCTTCTCTTAGTCTCTCCTTCCTCTTTGCACCTTTGTGACCCCGTTGGGATAGGAAAATGCTGCAGAAAATGTAAAAAAGAGTAGTTTTTTTTTTCTCATCTTTTGCTTATTTCTTTCTTTCTTTATTTTTATTATTATTATTATTTTTTTTTATCTCGAAATTTTACTGTTTTTTTTTTTTTTTTTTCTCCCTCTCCTCTCCATGGTTATTATTTCCTTTTCTTGATTAGGCCGTCACTAACCTCCCCTAACCACTCAAACCCCGGTTAGGGTTTTCTTAGGATTTTTTTAGAGTTTAGGGTTCTCCTAACCCCTCTACTCTCCCGCCTCCTCCGGTCGGGCACCCTGGACCCGAACGACTCCTCACCCCTCGACCGGATTCACGCCACGATCTCACGCACGACCCGCTGGTCACGGGGCGAGCCGACCCACGACTACCCACTCTGCTCTTGCGGTCCCCTCCCTCTCACCTGTGGTCTTCTGTCCCCATACCACAACCCATTTCTCCCCCCATCTCCCACAATGTCTACCTCTCTTCCTCCACCGCCCACGAACAGGGCTACAGCTGAGGAGCTCGTCGTGGCACCGTCCACCTTTTAGGCGTCCACCCACCAAACGGTCCAGGGTCATCCCTCTATGGACCTCACGGACCTTCGCGTTGTCCTTGCGTCTCTCCTTGCACCTCTTCAAGCGCGACTCGATGCGCTCGCACTGCTGGAGAGGCAAGTCAATGCGCTTACCCTTGAAGTTCACTGCCTCAAGCGCTCTCCTCACCGCTCTCAGACCCCATCCCGTACCAGCTCTGAGTTCGGATCTCCACAACTTCAGGGAGGGAGACGTGGTGGTTCTTCCTCCTCCGCGGGCAAGACCCAGCACTCCCCCTCCACAAAGGTGACTGCTGCTGCCGCTCAGACCATACCGTCTATTGCGGCAAATCCATTGGCCCCCGCCGCTCCCGCCGCCCCTGCCGCTTCGGCCACTGCCACATGTGTTGTCGCCCAGATACGCGTATCTGGCCAGGCAGTTTCATCTACCCACCCCGGTGTTGCTTCCCAGCTTCATGCACCGGTCGCGACACTACGGTCCAAAGTTCTCCCTCCTCCTGCTAGGGTACTCTCTCCGCCTCCTCCACCTCTGACCCCACGCACCTAGCGAGTGGCTACCCTACAGGTCACTGTAGTGCAACTCTAGGCGAGATTCACTCCCTGAGACAGCCTCACCCTTCATAGGCTGCTCACCCTTCTTCTTCCTATACCGCCCCTCCCACCTCTGTCTTGCCGGCTCGTTTCCCTCGACCGACTCCCCCCCCTCTACCCTACTACCTCGCTACTCCGTCATAGTCGGCTGCGGCTGTTGTTTCCACGCCTGCTGGACCTTCCACCAGCAGACCCGACTCCCGGCCTGCTACCACTTCCACGACTGCACCGGCCTTGACATTTACCGCCGCAGTGCAGGCCCCTCGACCTCTCCCCCCTCGCTGTCAGCACAACGGTCCCACCCTTGTGCGTCTGTCGGACGTACCCGACTTCGATGGTACAATGCGTGTGTCGCACTGGTTGCAGGCTGCCACACGCTCGACACTGATTGACACTAGCTCGACGTTGTGGTGCTTCCCGCTCGCAACTAAATTGTGAGGCAGCGCGTTCTCCGTATGGGATAACTATTATTCCCATCGTACTCGCGCGGGTGTGGCTCCTACTCTAGCGGATTTCACCGCGTTCCTCCACCGCTACGACACTCTCCACGATGCGACTGACGCCTTAGATCGGGTCACCCAGACGCAGTGGCGCGGGTCCTCCGCACCAACCGATCTTCAGCGTCACATTAGAGTGTGTCAGGATGCCCGCCTCATTTGCGATGAGGCACTCCTACCTGAGGTCCTTTTGACCAACAGTTTCTTAGTTAGTCTTCTGACTGACTACCGCATCGAGCTCTGGCGACAGATCTTCGCCTCCTCTGAGCAGGCCTACGAGGCTGTCGACAGTACCAGAAGATGTGAAGTCGCTTCTTCGACGCCCCATCTTTTTCGCTATCCACTGCCGCCGCCACCCAGTCACGCGGCACCACGCGCGGTCGATCCTCCTTCGCCGGCCGCTTTCACCGACCAGCTCGACATGGATCGCCCTTCTCTCGGCGCTACAGTTCTCTAGAGTACGGCAAGGACGCCTCGACCAAGCTTGACCCTACCCTTGGGGACGCCCCCGAGGACATCCTGCTCCGAGACGTCATCCAGTATCATTTGGTGACGACACTGTTTCGGTGGCCGAGCGCCTGCAGATGGTTATGTCCGCCATAGGTCGTGCACGCAGTCAGGTTGCACAGGCAAGCGCCCGCACGATCACGGTTCCTCAGATAGACCTCCCGCAGGGTTTTGTTCCTCCTCGCGGAGCTCTATTTCCTGAGGAGCGTGCCACGCTCGAGGCCCGTCGAGGTTGCCTTCGTTGCCGCCAGGATGGACACACCTCCTAACGGTGTCCATACCATGCCGCACTCGATCGGCACTAGGAAGACATTTCTCGTTAGCATTGATCTCAGTCCCCCCCGACCCCGCCCAGCCAGCCCCACCCAGCTAGCCACGGTGCAGTGTACCGTTGAGGCCTCGCACGTAGCCGACTTCCCGACCACCGAGTCCCGGTTTGCCCCTTTGGCTACCCCACGAGAGGATCCTCAGGACACGACAGACGCAGTTTCCTCTGCCCCACCGTTTGTCGAGGTACTGTCTGCCCCACAACAGACCGCCGCATCTACTCCTTCCCCTTTGAGACTTCCGATGCATCGCACCATTCGCGCAACTCATAGTGCCCAGCTGGCGACTCGCGATGACGTTGTGTCATCTCTCTTGGACTTGAACATCCTTCAGGCTCGCCAGGAGCGACTCAGGACACGTAAATGTCCTGCTTCGTCTTCTCGCTCTGCTCTCTGACCCTTATCGCACCCTCCGTATTATATCTATTCGCTTGGGGACATCTACGAGGGTGTACCACGCTTTATGAGACTCTAACTTGCAGGGAGGCTTCGTTCACCCTCGTGTGGTCGAGGAAGCTCACCTAGCTACCTTCGGGTCTCGCTCTCCTATCTCCGTTACCCTCGGAGATAACAAGACGCAACGCTTCTTCGATCAGACGGTCCCTGATTTCCACTTCTCCCTCACCCTCTAGCCATCGGATAGTACCCAGGCGCCTCGACGCTACAATTCCTCCACATACTTCGACGTGCTAGAGACTGGGTACGACTTTATCCTTGGCAGTCCCTAGTCTCGCCGGTTCCGTGGCAAAGAGGCCGAATGGGCGACTGAGACACTCGTCCTCAAACGAAGTGTGGTCAAACTCATCGAGTCCCCTTCATTGGAACCACGGGCGACACCCCTCCACCGTTTCTGCAGATCCAAGATCCACCTAAGCGACTTGTTAGGTTTCCGAAACACAAACCATTTATTCGCATACAGCCACGCATTGGGTTTTGCTACGAGGGAGTCCATCTTTGCTCTAAGCAATTCCGTCACTTCCCCTGCTACTTCGAAATCGTAGGCAGGCCCCTTGTCGTTCCAACATTCATGCTTAACTGTGTGGATCATAACCGGAGGTATCAACTTCATGTCTAATCGTCCATTATGATGGTCATTGAAGGCAAATGCTAGGTGGAATTCTTGACATGCTTCCTTAATCAAACGTGTTTCCTTCTCTATCAAGAATCCCTCCACCCCTATCTTCATGACCCTGTTACTTCGTCCGGTATTCGGTGCCCCTCCGTCCCTTCTCTCTCTAATCACCCGGAGGACTTTTTCCTCCTTTTCCATGGCTTCCTCCCTTGTTGTCTCTAGCAAGATCGAGACAAGCTTAGCCTTCTTTCCTATTGGCTTGTACTTGCGAACACTTCCTTCCGGGATCTTTCTCCTAAAAAATGAACAGCCGAAAACGCCCGTGGTGCTCCGACAATCCGAGGTTGGATACTGATCAATTTCTCATTCAGGCAGTAGCCTTTTCGAACTTCCCCCTCAAACCTGGCGAGCTATGAAACCGTATGAGCGCGCTTTATCCCCCCCCCGAGCGCTCAAAGCGCTCAAAGCGCTTAAAAAAAAAAACAAAAAAAAACATGTGCACCTGAGGGGTTGTGCGAGTGCAGGGGATGCCGTAGGGAGAGTTGCACGGGAAAAAAAAATAGGGGG
>BFEA01000001.1:9165061-9184251 GCA_003427395.1 Chara braunii
AAAAAAAAAAACAACATAGGGTTGTAGATCTACAACCCTATATTTTTTGTTTTTTTTCTTAAGCATTTTTTACCCCCCCCAAAAATATCCCCGCGCCCTCTCAAACCCCGCTCAAGGCGTTTTGAGCGCGGGATTGAGCGGCGCTCAAGATCTTTATCGCCGACCACGCGCTCAATCAGCGCGCGGTTTCACAGCTGGCGAGCGCAAGTGGATCCACGCCTCCCTTATGGTACCTAATGGCTTTGACGAGGAGCAGTAAGTCGGGGACTTTAATTGTTATCCTGGACTCCTCATCTCGAGCTTCCTTTGGTCTAGGCAAGTTGGCTCCCAGTTCGACCTCTGTTTCCTTCTCTAATAGCATAACCCCCAACGTATCGTCTTCCTGTCTTCGTTTTTTCTGCGGTAATCCCATCTTGACCCATTCTTGCTTGCCGAAGGCTTCTTCGATCATAATTTTTACCCTTTCTCTCATTCCTTTCATTCATACGAAGACCCCTTTTCTAACACTTTCTTCGAACGAAGGTGACCATGTTGCTATTTTCTCTTTTGGTGTGTCACCCCCTGTCCTGATGAGATGGAGCAACTCACCACGTCCCGTCACCGCGTCTTCTATGTCTACCATGTATGTCCTATCATGCAGGTGCATCCCTATCATCTTCACATTTGCGCACCAAGGTCTCCCAAGGCTTATGTAGTCATCCATTTCGTCCATGACAGTCATCCATTGGAATGACCAGATGAACTCCCTAACCCCGACCTTGACTGCACACTTAGTAACATACCCGGAGAAAGAAATTTTCCCGCCTGCCCCACGGATGCTTCCATTTGTCTCCTTGTTTACTGCACATTTAGTAATCTTCGCAAAATCCTTCCTAATGAGCGTGATTTCAACCCCTTCGTCTACCAGCGCATTGGTGTGGTGGCTTCCGATCTGAACTTTCAGCTTCCCCACTGGTAGTGCATGAAAACTAGGTTTCACCCCTGGTGGCGCCCTCATAACCTCGCCACCTTCGCGGTCTGGTAGGCTTAGTCGGATGTCTGCGAAAGCCTTTTCTAGGTCTCCCAGGTCCTCCAGAATCCTTTGGAGGTAAGCAACTTCTCGCGGTGCCTCCTTTTCCTTCTCTTCTTCCTGATGTTCTGTCTCTTCCTCTATTTCCACTCTTCGTCTCGTTAGTAGTTGCCTAAGGCCTTTCAGGAGCCTAGGACTTGCTTGTAGCATGGTTTGAAACGAGACCGACACCATGGTCCCTAGCAGCTTGCTAAGGGTGTCATCGATCTCGGACATAGTCAAGATGAAAATCTGATACCGAATTTTTTTTTTAGCTGAGGTTGCTTTGTCTATAAGAGTCTTTTCTCTAGGTTTCCCGAAAACCTTCTCTTGTTCTTGCGCCTCCGTTTCCTGTGGCGCTCTCGGACCATCCCCAGCATCTTTCATAACTGCGTCATGTATGACCTTCCTTTCTGTTGTTCGTTGTCTGGTTACCACGTTCACCCTATCTTACCCGTCATTCTCCAAGATAAAATTGGCGTGCGTCCCGCGTCCTCGCGCCTGTTCCCAAGCGAGTTCCGCCACTGACTCGACTTTTACTGTGACGACGTCAAGGTTGTTAAGTGCAATTATGGGCCAACGCATCCCTCCCGGGGAATTCCAATGCACTTTCTCTCCTAGGGGGCCTATAATTTATCCTCGTAGCGTCCTAGAGTTTTTCTTATGCATGATATCATGGTTGAGCCTTGGGCATGCTCGCACAAAGTGTCCGATCTACGTACAATATTTGCATGGTTCATTAGCCTGATCTCTCTTATCGAACCCTTGGTTAGCGATTCCCGCCGGAGCCACAACTTCTGATGGTGGGAGGGGGGGTCAAGCCGCCTGGGTTTGCGTCACTTGGGTCTGCATTACCATTAACCCATTTTCCACTATTTCGATCTTGCCATCTATTCCGTGGATGCGCTCGTGCAAACTCTGTATTCTCTTTTTCACCTTATCTCTTGTTTTCCCAGTTAAGTCTATGACCCCTCCTTCCTTCAGTAGGGTCAACGAGACGGTTACGACCATCTTATCAACAATGTTTGTTACGTTACTGAAGTCGGCATCCCGTGTATTCATAAACTTCATGATCTGTTGGTAAGCCAATGGGATTTTATCTTTATCAAACTCGGTGAATTGCCTGAGGAAATACTTACTCATTATACGATCGGTTACCCTCAGGATTCGCAACGCCACGAGGGTGAATTCCCGCAGGAAATCGTTATACGTTGCAAAATTCTTTCTTTGCACCGTCGCCAGTTCTGTCTCCGTAGCCATCTTCTCGACTGCCAGGTATTTCCTCATCATTACGTCTTGGGCCTCCTTCCAGGATCCTCTGGTTGCGACGATAGTCATTATGTCCCTTCCTAGGTTCAGTGACACATCCTGCCCTAGGTGCTCCATCTTCTCTTCCTCACTCCATCTCAGTAGCGATGCCAAGTTCTCGTAGTCTATTAGAAACTTTGTGATATTTGCGTTATCGAATGTTAGTTTCTTCTTGGCGTCGGCCAGATATCCTTGATTTTTATTCAGTGCACGTGTGAGGGAAGACACCATTTTTCTAAGTCCCCCTTCAGATCCCCCCATTTCGCCGGTGGCGTCAGGTCCTTGTTCTTCCTTACCAGCTTCCACCACTTCTCTAGCCTTCGCCGTCCCTTCCGGGTCGAACCAGCCTAGTACCCTTTCTCTCAAGCTCCAAAGTCCTTCGCACCCTCTTGTGATTATGGGTGAGGTCGCTGGTCGGCTTGCCCCACTGTCTATAGCAGGTGGATTAGTAACCTTTTCCGCCTCCCTTCCCGGAGATTTCGTTCTTTCCTTTCCTTTCTTGGTCAGTGTCTCGCTACGCTCCCCGGTCCTATCCTTTCTTCTTTGTATAATATCGTCTCGACTTTCTCACCACTGATTTGTTCATTGCTCTTCGCTCGGCCTTTCTCCGGTGAAGTCCCCCTTGCCCTCATTCATCATCTTTTCCATGAGTTTTGCTATACATTCCGTCTTTCTCCTTTCTATCTCGGCTAATTTTTTTCGAGCGTCCGTTGGTCTCACCTTCTTTGACAATGCGTCTTTCGATGCTCGTGGTGTCGGGCTGCCTTTATCCCTGTCCCCCATAGTTTCCTGAGTTCCTTGCTTGCTTCCTCAGGTTTTCCCCGAGCTTTCCCTGGTCGCATCCTTCCTTCCTTCCTTAGTACTTTCCGGGTTCGTCGACTTTCAGTCCCTCACGGTCCCGTTGTTCTATTGTACATCCTTCTTTATGCTCCGACTCGCCTTGCTTTGTAGACTCCCTACGTCGTCTTCAGTCGCCATCCTTCTCTAATCCTGTATATAGGGAATTTTTTTTTTACCGGAATGGCAGATCGTCCCAAGTTCTTAGGATTTCGAGGTCCTAAGGTTTAGTGTCGGTTTCATAGTCTCTCCATCTTTGTCATTTTAATATTTATATTTTTATGGTGGTCGTAACAGATTCGTCCACCTTTCCTGGTTTGTGGGGTATTGCTCGCCTTTCCTATCGGAAGTCTGCCGCTATAGGTTGGCGTTTTGACATTACTACACATTGAATCTAAGGCGGCCTGTCCATAGCGGAGTGCGTCCCTCTTTTTGGGGATGACCTTTTTCTTTCCTACCTTTGGACACCTCTAGCGCCCTTGGTGGTAGCGGCAATCCTGGTGTTATTCTAACGCACCCTTAGATAGGATAGGACTCCAACCGCAATCTTTTTCCGCAAATAGTTATTCTCGCCTTCGTTTAGCAGTTTATTGTTAATATTATCTCATTAGGTCACCTTCCCGTCATGTCCTCATGCTGGTTCCTCAGGTTGGTCCTGTTCATCGGGCTCTTCGAACAGTTTAGCCATCCCCCCAAGGTAGTTTTCTCCCATTTTTGTTTCCCTAATAATTATTGGCTCATATTCTTCGTAAGTCAGTCGTGGCGTCCCAAATATCAAAATGTCGATGAGTTTCAGTAATTTTCAAACCCTATTTCATTCTCAAACCCTATTTCCCCAAAACGGCCCGTGTTTTACCGACACATCGTAAAACATTCCCGTTGCCTGAGGCTGGAAATTGTGTGTCCAGATTAAGGTTGCGTTCACCAAGTCTTTTGTCTTTGTGAGGCTTCCGAATACTAGATTTATCATAAAACGTGGTACTCAACACTGCAACCCTCCCATCCGGCCTCTAAATTCTCGCCATCCTCCTACTTCCACCCGATTTTTCGGCCCTACATTCCTTTTTCCCCGAATCTTTCGGCTTATTAATGCCAATGACGAGCCGCTCTCCGAAAGATCGGCGGTAGCCCATGCCGTAAGGCCATCTCAGTCGCTAGCATGCGCCACCCAACCTTCGGTAGGTACAAAGTTTCGGCCACCCTTAGATCGGAGTGCAAATCATTTCTGGCCCTTCGGGTCCTGTGTTAAGCCTTATACCGCTCCACAAGCATTCCACCATCATAAAGGTTTAGTTCCTTCCCAGGGTCACCGCTCATCATTCCACATCAATTCCTCGAACCTCGTAGCTTGCTTGGAGCGACACTTCCCACCTGTTACCGCTTTTCGTGGGCGGCATGGGGTGCGTGGGTCGCCTCGACGTTCGGGTACGCCTCATTGTCATCGTCGGTTGATGGATTCCTGCATGGTTCAGACAAAAAGTAAATACCTCCTTATTCCTTCCCTCGCCCCGGACATTGCTAGCTATCCTCCAGCTTCCTACCCCATCCTTCCCGCCAGTCTTGCTTTTCGTTTTCTTTTTATTGGGTTGTCTCCTCCTCTAGCAGCTCGAATAAACAATAGACGTCGTCTATGTAGGTCATTCCGCAACTTACTTCGCGCTTAATGACTCTCCGCATAGTTTCATCACTTACTAGCGGGGTCCTTGGTCTAGTTGTTACGGTCGCACGCGGAACGCATAGCACTTTGTATCCTTGTTCCTCCTCAAACGGTCTCATCTCTAAAAAGACCTAGTAGTATTTTCGATACACCGAGGTTTCCTCGAAGCTTAGCCTAGCTAGTGCAGCTACCGCCCGCTCAACTCGTTCGACGCCTCTCAATGGTCTTAGTAGAAAGGACAACAGATTCATTCGTACGATTTCGTTTGGTAGGGGAAGGGTTCCTGCCATGATGGTTATTACTTCAGCCGTTACGTCGTTTCATTCCGGATCCGCGAATTCGAACCCCTCTCGCCAGGTTACCTACCTAGCCCCTTCAGTCATTCGCACGGGGTCGTCCCCGGACGCGAGGGTAACTCCGAAGGCGCGCCACTTTTCTTTCGATAGGTACAACAAGCCCGTGACATGTACACGTCCTGGAAGGTCCAAGTTCATGGCCCCGAATTCCCCTCTTGCCCGCCATTCCAATTCCACTACTAGATATGTCGTGTCCTCCACCAATTTTACCCCCACCCAGTCCATTACTGGGTTGCTTACCCCTTTCCTTTCTGGCATACTTATCTCCACCTTGTTGTCTATCTCTCTTGGCGGCAACATCTCACGGGGCCCGTTCTCCCGAAGTGTCATTCTTCGAGCCATCTCGCGGTGTCTCCCTTTGCGCTTTCGTCCGGTCGCCTGCTGCATCCACCGAAATTTCATGCTTTCCTGGTTTAGTTTCCCCCAATCTATGGCGCACCCTTCTCCCTAATGTACACTTGCTCTTGGTGTTGATCCTCCCCCATATATACCCTGATCCTTTTCTTATTTGCATGTCGTTGACGCCCTTTCTGCCTATGCCCCGACCTTCAGACTAAACACATAAGACTTCAAACAGTAGGAACACGTCGCCTACATATGAGGAGGCCGTTGCCACCTCGCGACGAAGTATCGCAGCCTCGGTTTCGCCTCGATCCGGACGTCCTCAATAACCTTCAAGATATCGACGACCTCTTTTGCTCTATCACCATAGAATGGTCCTACTTCTAACGAAATCTTATAGTAGGCATCAGCCAACCACGTGAAGCCCAGGTCTACTTCGTCCAAGCTTCCGCCGCTGTGAGGATGTGTTCGTATCCACCAAACCAATCCGCTACGAAATGCGGCACCCAGGCCTGGACTAACTGACACGGCAACCTAAGTTTTTCTCATCCCCCCATTACGACCCTACTGCTTACTTCATCCCACCCTTCTTTGGCGAATTCATAGCCCATATTGCGAGTCCATTGTCCGAACCCCCCTAAGATCCACATCGGGTTTTGCCCGGACGTCAGCATTACGCAGAACAATTGTGAGCCCCTTTTCGATAAGTACACCGTCCCGAGGATTTCAAGTTCCCTTCGGCCACATCGTCCCATCCTTCTTCTCTTGACGGGTCCCATACCCGTTCTACCCATAGAAATGATAGGTCCAGCGTTATCCCTTCTCCTATCCAGTCACAGGTTGTTCCTTTCCATTTATTTCTCGTAGGCAATGTCATCTCTATTTGACCTTCGAGTCGCCTTGGTTCCCACCCCCTAAACGCCCGATTGTTTAAGCATTGTTCCCTAGCCATGTTTGTTCCCTGCACTGTGCTGACCCCCTTTATCATTCATGCCCCGCTGACCCGTTCCTCAAAAGCCCCAATCCTCAATTGCATCATTTTCTTCCTTATCGGTGAGATCGTCCCCTTCCTCATACCATAGGAACCCATCCCGAAAAATCTCCCCTACTGCTACGTTCCTGTAGATTATTTTTCAATGGACGGGGCTTGAGACAAACACCTCATCCGTGCTGAGACAATTTTTTTTTTTTTTTTTTCCCCTCGGTTACCTCTTTTTCCCAATTCCCTTTAAAGGGCCCCATTTGAACCGATGGACGGAAGAAGTCATGTCGAGCGCCTTGGTACAATCCAAAGTTCGTCATGGACTGACATATCCGCACCAGCCTACTTCGGGTCCCGAAGACTGCGTCCACTAAGAACGGAGGTAGGACGCACCTCATTGTTCTAAATGACCGTCTTAAGTTCCCTCTATCTCCGAGATCCACCCGCACATCTATCTTTTCCATTTTCATTTTTTCCCGCTGACATGCCGCTCACACTACTTCACGTTCCGCCCGCCTAAACAACTTGTACGGGACTACCTTTAATACCAAGTCCACAACCATTGCGTTCTCTCCTTCCTTGGACAAGTAGATCCACCCCCGGGTTTCCACAGTCCTCCAAAATTTCAAATCTGTCAAGCTTGGCGTTAGCCGAGTTAGGTCGACCTTGGTCCACAACATTTCTATCAAAAGTAAGGCATTCCCTTCACCCAACATCACGGTTTGGTATGCTGGCTCTAGATCTGTCCAGGTCCCTTCTTCCGACAGAACGACGAATACCTCGTCCTTAACATATATTGACATTTTCGGTTCGCTGGAATAGATTCGGGACGATAGTCACCTCGCCATCTTGGTTCCATCACTCGATCCCTGTTTTTCACAACCAAGCATCGGCCCCGGTTCTTGGGTCCGAGCAGCCTACATCCTGGATGAGAACATTTCAGACCCCTCATCAGGGTCTATCCTAGTTTACTTCCCCATTCTCAAATTCTAACCTTCCTCAGAAACCCCTAAACGACCCCCTTTTACCCAAGCTCATTCTCTTGGTTGTTTTCAAAGCTGACCTCTATTTCTTCCTCTCGTGGTTTTCATTCACTCGTGCGGACTAAGGGGAGGGGTGAGAATAAACTAGAACCATGGCCCAACCCAACAACTTTTATCTCAATCATTTTTACAGAGGGGCATACAAAATACGGAAAAAAAAAATTCAGGCAATCTTACATACAGGCACAGTCATCTTCTCATCGGCCGCTTTTCAAAGTGGTCTCTCCACTGTTACCATCGGTAAAGTTTTATCTCATACCTCAAGCGCAGCTCAACTGTCGCAAGTGCGGTACCTCAGCTCCGGCACGGGGTGTCACCCCTCTTCGTTTACCCAGAATACCTGATTCCGTCTTGCCGCCTTTGCACACCCCCGTTGGCACCGAGAATCACCCCGTGCACTCTGGTAGGAGCAAAAGTAAATCGTCGGGGCATTCACTTCCATCGGTCCGATAAGAATCAGCCTTTCCCATGTCGTACTTTGAGAGGCTACTAATCGTCTCTGAGCCTCCGTCCTTGCCCCGCATGCAGCGATGCTCCTCCATATGTCGACAAGTAGTCGCCCCACCTGAGGAGACGTTTCACATCCCGTCTAGGCAAGGTGTGGAGTCATGCTCGGTCCGCCCGGGAGAGAGTGCTACTAATTAACCGGCGAGACCAACTCCTGTCCAACAGTCCAGTGGCCTTGCCTCCCATACAAAAGACAAGGCGACACGTCAAAGAAACGACGGTTTGCAACCCACACCAGCTGGTTCAGACCCACCCTTTCCTTCCGTAGGCAGGACGCCCAAGTCTCAAGTGGGACACACATAGTACAAGTGTCTTTCTCATGGTGCACCTATAGCATCTTCAAAGGTGAGCTACTTGTCTTTGAAGTCTAGCAACTCTCTTCATTCCCATTTTCTTATCGCTTCATAGGGCAGGATTGTTCTTTTTTCGATTACTGTTGTTTTCATGTTGGTTCCTTCAAGCATCTCAAGTATATATTGCATGGGCCTGTTGGGCCCAGAAGAAGCAGAGAGAAGAGCACCCAGCCGGTCGGATCACTCCACCACGGGATTTTTATTGGACCCCGGTTGAAGCCGAAGCACCAACCGCCTGCTTGGTAACCGGAGCCCTTCTTTCACACGAAGAGGAAGGGTCGACCTGCGACTTGCCCTAAGCTTCTCCGGACTTGCGAACACCAGCACCAGAGGAAGGGGGGCTAGAGCCACTCCGCAAGGCAATGAGTTAGTGAAGTGTACATCATGCATGTCATACCTCCATGCCTGGTCATGCCATGTGCCCAACCACTCTCAAATCTGATTCTGTCAAAGGGAAGAGCAAACTCAAGTTCTTATTTTCTTATCTTTGGTTGTGTGTACGTCCATGCGTCGGGCGCCCTCCTCGGGATGGATAGGGTCAATTTAACCCTATACCCGATACCTCCACCATTTTTGTAGGGTCTAACCCCTGTAGATTTTCGAGTCTGTGTCGACCCCGCTGCGGGTCCCAATTGGCTCGGCCTGCCCACACTCACGCTCAAGGCGAGGGTCATTCGTTATGGGGTCACCCCCACCTAGTGCTCTTAGATGGATGGGGGTGAACCATCGAGTGAGAAAGCTTTGACATTGGGGATGTAGCTCAACCCTCACGCCGGGTGATAGTCCCGCTGATCTTTCTCGCAAACACAATTTTGTTTTTGATTCTTGGTTGTGTTCGTACGCAATTGCTTCGTCCAATACTCACGCAGTCCAGGGGTTGTTTGAGATTTTTTCTTTTTTTGTGCGTAGGCGAAGCATCATCCTTAGGCCGCACACTTTTTCCCTAACACGACAGTCCTATGACCTCAGCGAGGTGCGGCGGCGCCGTCTTTCCCCCTTAGCCCCCTAATCATTTTGATGATCAACACATCTCATTCGTGGCTTGGGTACTAGCCCCTTAGTCTTTTCGGGGCCTTCATCCGCATACAAAGGACTACTTTATATTTCACCCACTCAAGACTTCAACCATTTTCTCATTCCGCACTCAAGGTCTCATACACAAAGACCCCCTTCACAAGTAGAGTTTTACACTAAGGGTCCCTCAACTTTTTACCCTTTCCTATTTCCTTTGCCGCTTGGCCTACCCGGCCCAGTCCCGCTCAAAACATCCCAATGCTACTCACCTGCACAGTCAAACGCAAATGCAAGGATCAATACAATCCTCCATTGAGGTCAATACATAGACCTTGCCGTATGCTTAATTTCACTTTCTTTGCCTTTGGCTTCCTTTCATTCTTTTTCTTTTGCCCAGTCAATCCATCCTCTTCCTTTAGTCATGGAGTCGGGCTTCTGGTTGAGTCAACTGACCTCTCTTCTCAAGCAACAATCTCTTTCTTTAGTCCCATTTAGACCAGCCTGCTTCCGATCTCACCGCGTTTTTCGTTTACCATTCTAAAGTATTCCCTTCTTTTCTTTCTTGGTGGCACAAGATACCGATAACCCTCCCCTTGTCCTCTTTCTCCACGAAGTGGGGTCAACTTTCTTTCACCGTCCGTCCGCTGACAATGTAACAAGTGAGAGGGGAGGTTAGTTGACTTAGGTTATGGGAGAGGTAGAGAAAAAAAAACAAAGGACGGAAATGAGAGAGAGATAGAGATAAATAGATAGATAGATAAATAGATGGATAGATAGATAGATAGATAGATAGATAGATAGATAGATAGATAAAGATAGAGATAGAGATAGATAGATAGATAGATAGATAGATAGAGAGAGAGAGAGAGAGAGAGAGAGAGAGAGAGAGAGAGAGAGAAGGATTTCCTAATCTTAATCCAGCCTCACCCTTTCTTGACCTACCGTCCCCCGTTCAAGCTCTGAATAGGCACATCATTCAGTGAAGGAAAAACTTGAACAGCAACACAAGTGGAACCAGCCTACATATGCACATAGGGCAATGGAGGCTACAGGATTTGAACCGGTACATCATCAAATGAAAAAAAGACTGAATCAACACTAGTGTAACTAGCTTACACGTGCACATAGTGTTATGGAAGCAACAAATCTGAATCGGCACATCACTAAGCAAGAGGAAGATTGGACAACACAAGTGTGACTATCCTACATATGCACATGGAGCCATGAGAACTAGGAAAGAACCGGTTCATCACTAAGTAAGAGAAAGATTGTACTTGCACAAGCGAGAGTGCAACATACACACACGTGAGCTATGGAGCCACTAGGAAGGAACTGGCACATCACCAAGTGAGAAAAACTGAACTTTCACAAGTGAGAGTGCAACATACACACAAGTGGGCTACGAAGCAGAATTCGCAACCGGGATTTTTAGGAATACCTGTACCTGACCTAACCACACCCTCTTTGAAAACCAACCTGGTCCACCCATACCCACTGTATACTTGGTCTGCCGGACCTTTACCCATCTCCAACTGCTGAAAAAAACAAAAAGTATACCGGGACCTGCTCTACCTGAACATCTTCAGCATGTAACTGGCCATACCTACCCATAAACATTTTTTTTTAAAACCATTCATGGCCACTTGAACGCAAACCGTTTGGTAACCACTCATACCCCACCCTACCCCAATTTTTTTTACCTATACCCACCCGTAACCACCCGTGTTTGTCACCCACCCTACCCTAACCGGCCATAACCGCCCCTAGTTGTCCCTAACTGTCCCTAACTGCCCTTAACTGCCCTAACCGCCCCTAACGCCCCTAACCGCCCTTAACTGTCCCTAATTGTCCCTAACTGCCCTTAACTGCCCTAACTGTCCTTAACCGCCCCTAACTTTTTTTTTTTTTTAACCGCCCCTAATTGTCCTTAACCGCCCCCAACCGTCCCCAACCGTCCCCAACCCCTAGATGTCACATGATTAACGTAAAAAATTTTATTATTATTAATATTATTATTATTTTTTTTTTTAAATGTGGCAGCTTCTGCAGCTACTGCCGCAAACGTGACAGCAACAATTGTTATATTTGTTCACTGTGATGCTGCTATGGATGCATCTGGTGCTACCGTAGCGAATGCAACCTGTGTAGCATCTGCAAATGCAACAACCCTCGGTCTGTCGCACATACATACACTCACACACACACAGACACACACACACACATACAAATATTACATACACAGGGTTACACACATATGAAAATAGTCTGTAAATTTGAAAACAAAAAATAAAATGAAATAAGATATGAAATTCACCCTTGCAAAAAAAATGTTTGCTTAATGGGAAAGCGAGAAATTTGGAATATGAAAAAAGTGTCACGCTTGAGCAAAACTACAAAGCCTGCAAAGCTACAAGACTCACATCGGGTATACCACGGTTACCGGATGAGAATCTCTACCCGCCCGTACCCACCCTTTTTTGTTTTTGGCCACCCGTACCTGCCCATACCCGTCTATCTTTTTTCCTGGCCGCCCATACTCGTTGTTGTTGTTTTTTTCCCCCTACCCCTACCTGCCCTACCCACCCATGATCTCATGAAAGGGCAACTGTACTTGCCCTAACAACCACCACATTTTGTTTGTGTCTGCCCATACCCGACTCCCCCTTTGAAAGGGGTACCTATACCCGCCCGTAACCTGGCGGTTACAGTTGGGTACGGTCGGGTACGGGCAACGGTTACCCGCTTGCACTCTCTGCTATGGAGCCACTAGGAAGGAACCAGTACATCACCAAGTAAGAGAAAAACTGAATTTGCATGAGTGAGAGTGCAACACACACATCTGAGCTATGGAGCAACTAGGACGGCACCACCACATCACCAAGTGAGAGGAAGACTGAATTTGCACAAGTGAGAGTGCAACATACACATATGTGAGCTATGGATCAACTAGGAAAGCACTGGTACACCACCCAGTGAGAGAAAGTTAAATTTGCATCAATGAGACTACCGCACACACACATATGAGCTAGTGCAATGAGACTGCCGCACACACACATATGAGCTAGTGCAATGAGATTACCGCACACACACATATGAGCTATGAAGCAACTAGGAAAATATCGGTACATCACCAAGTGAGAGAAAACTGAACTTGCACAAGTGAGAGTGCAGCATACATACAGATGAGCTATGGAGCAACTAGGAGAGCACTGGTATATCACGAAGTAAGACGATGACTGAACTTGCACCAAAGATAGTGCAGCATACACATATATGAGCTATGGAGCAACTATGAAGGCACCGGTACATCATCAAGTGAGAGAAAGACTGAACTTGGACCAATGAGACTACAGCACACACGTATGAGCTATGAAGAAACTAGGAAAGCATCGTCACATTGCCGAGCGAGGAAAGACTGAACTTGCATAAGTGAGAGTGTAGCGTACACACATATGGGTTATAGGGTAACTAGGAAAGAACCGGTATGTCCCCAAGTGAGAGAAGGACTGAACTTGCACCAACGAGACTACAGTACATAAACGTATGAACTATGGAGTAAGTAGGAAAGCACTGTCACTTCACCAAGAGACAAAAGATTGAACTTGCACAAGTGAGAGTGCAACATACACACATGTGAGTTATGGAGCAACTAGGAAAGCGCCGCCACATCATTAAGTGAGGAAAGATTGCACTTGCACAAGTGAGAGTGCAGCATACACACATGTGGGCTATGGGGCAACTAGGAAGGAACCCGTACATCACCAAGTGAAAGAAAGACCGAACTTGCACCAATGAGACTACAATACACACACATTTGAGCTATGCAGCAACTAGGAAGGAACCGGTACATCGCCAAGTGAGAGAAAAAGTGAACTTGCACCAATGAGAGTGCAACATACACAGATGTGAGCTATGAAGACACTAGGAAGGAACAAGTTCATCATCAAGTGAGAAAAAAACTGAACTTGCACAAGTGAGAGTGCAACATACACACATGTGAGCCATGGAGCAACTAGGAAGGAACCGACACATCACTAAGCGAGAAAAGGACTGATCTTGCACAAGTGAGAGTACAACACATACATGTATGAGCTATGGAGCAACTAGGAAGGCACCGCCACATCATTAAGTGAGGAAACATTGATTTTGCACCAATGAGACTACAGCACATACATGTATGAGCTATGGAGTAACAAGGAAGAGTCCGGTACATCACCAAGTGAGAGAGAGACTGAACTTGTACTAATGAGACTACTTCGCGTTGGTGGAGCCCCGAAGCTGGTTCCTTGCATTTATTGTGTAATATTCAGTCAGCACATCTGCAGGCCGTACTTCATGGATTCTTCCTATCCTGCTAGCCTGCTAAGGTCGTCTCGAAGAACCACCTAATCTCCTTCTTGGAATTTAGGTTCCTTTTTAAGCAGCCTGTACCAGGCAAGCGGTATTGTTTCTGTAATCAACTCTAAATGGCTCTCTATGTGGTGGCAATACCGCAGGGAACCCCACAGTTGCACCGCTATATTCCAGTCTTTCCTTTCCTTATCACATAAATGGCCGACCTGTAGCACTCCCTGTTTCACCCACCCCATCCATGGAGCCGCTGAACTACATAGCACCTGACCATGGTGGGGGGCAATCCAGCGGTTACCAAAAAAGGGTTGGTGATACACCTCTTCCCAGCGGTCCGGTGACGGTCTGTCGGGGAGGGGAAGCTTGCGCCAGTTTTTTAAGATTGTGGGTCAAAATTGTGCTATTGGCTGGCCTTGAGTTCTTCGTGGGACCGACCAATAGCGGTCCTCTAACGACGTGAGGGGTTCCACCTCTGGCAGGGAGGACGGGGCTAATCGTGCAATGTGCTCAAGCGCCAATGAACTTCATGGGCTTCTAGTGTTAAGGATCAACATCTTCAGCCATTTGAGTCGGAGGGCCTGAACCTGTGTTGGATGATCTATAATGTCGAGGCCCCCCACCCAGTGTCATCACCTGGTGCGGGGACGGCCCGTCCGTACTCCCCTACGACCGTACGTACGGGCCCTCAGCGCCCATATGACCCATACATACGGACTTCGGGCCCCCCATACGTGGCCTTCCGGGGGGGTGTTGAGGGGGTAAATGGGCTGGGGGGGGGTCGAGTGTCGGGAGGTACCCCCCCATTAAAATAAAAATAAAAACTTTTTTTTTTTTTTTTAAGTCTGGGACTCTGGGTGTGAAAAAAACAAAAAAAAACAAAGATTGATTGATTGATTAATGCATTGCTGGACCTCCAATGCGCACGTTTGTAGATGTCTGTGCACGATAATACGGAAGAGAATTCTATACTTAGACAGATGGGACAAGCAATGACACGCATTATAAATAAGCAATAAATGAAGGATTTAGAAATACTATACCGCAAGAACCAGGCGTGGCAAAATGTGTAAACTCGGCTGACCTAGATCCATTAACGCCAATGGCTTAGCCTCAAGCAAGCCAGAAAAGCGTCAGGCCATTTGGGATCAGCTTAGAGGGGTGGGAGGCAGACGATGACCGGACGTAATCTGCGTCCAGGAAACCCACCTACAGGACAACCTAGAACATAATAGGGCACACAGAGTGGTTTGGCCTCACACAGCAATTAGAGCTCACGCACCCAGACCAGGCTTAGCTGGGGTGGCAGTCTGGGTCCCTCCGGACTCCAGATTCCAGCCGGTTCACTGGGTCGTGGATGAAGCGGAGGGACGATGGGCCTCCGTCTTGGGCATACTAGAGCTCGAGCTACTATGCATGCTTTGCATTTACTCGTCTAATACAGTAGGAGAAAGAAGGGCATTTCTAGGGAAGTTGGCTACACAAGTAACAGAGGGCATTCCCCTAATTATAGCAGGGGACTTTAATGCTACCCCCAACAGAAACTTGGATAGATGGAACGCCCAGGAGTCCCTCCCGTTCGCAACGACGGAAGATGAACGAATGATAGCAGAACTTTGTGACACATTATCGAATTCGACACCTTCCGTCGACTGCACCCCCAAGCACGATCCTTTACATGCATAAGGGACAACGACCCGACACGGCTATCCAAATCCAAGATTGACCTCATCTTCATCTCCAACGATCTGGAAGGTGCCTTGCGCTGGTCACTGATCCTCCCACGTAGTCCACATCCGGGACTAGATCATAAGACGTGCAGAATAATATTGACAATGAGGAAAATACCAGACCAAGGACCAGGCTTTTATAAGCTCAATACTTCCCTTCTTAAGAACTCAGCCTTCACTCAAATGATCCGTCAGGAATGACTCTTTTGTCTCCAGCAAAAGCACCTCTTCGACTCATACCTAACATGGTTCAACAATGGATTAATCTTCTTCACTAAAAAATGTAAGGACTTTTCCAAAACCAAAGCAGCCCTACGGCATCAGCAGGAAATGTCTACGCATAAGGAATTAATACACCTGGAACAACAGACAGATTCACATTATCTCACTACTGGCATCCAAAACATTAAAGACCAGCTTCTACAATATGCATTACATAGATGGCAAGGGATTAGAATCCGGGGGAAAATGACCAGATTTACTCAGGAAGCCACCATGGATACCCATTTCTTCTCCATGGCCACTGCACGTGCTCGACGGACGGTCATCGAAACATTCCTTGACCCAGACAACGGGGACATCATAGCTACTGATACGGCACATTGTACATTCATCACAATGACTTTTTTCAAGCAGTTATATACATCCCAATGATCCCAGATCCCGCCCTCACAAGATGAAAGGAGGGACAGGGAATTGGAGGATTTCTTGATGTCAATGGACCAGCACCTCTCCCCACAACAGCGAGAAACGTTAGAGGAAGCACTGTCCAAAAACGAAATCAGAACATCACTCCTTCAAATGAAAGAGGAAAACACCCCCGACATCGATGGTTTCCCCAAGGAATTTTGGGAAGTCATGTGGTCGGATTTGAGTATGGACTTGTGGGAGTATTATCAGAAAGTGTGGAAAGCCGGGGAAATGGGGGAAACAGTGGGAAATGGTGTACTATCACTGCTGTACAAAAAGGGCGACAAAATGAACATAAGGAATTATAGACCTAATACATTGCTCTCAGTCGTATACAAAATGATTTCAAAAGCTCTGGCAAACCGTATGGCGGCTGTCCTAAAAGACGTCATACACCCAACACAGACAGGTTTTATAGCCGGTAGGAACATACAGGAAAATATCTTGTTAGTAAACGAAGTGGTCAAACTGGCCCAACGAAATAAAGCAAACGCGGCCATCATATTCATCGACTTTGAAAAGGCCTATGACCATGTTGACTGGAACGTCCTAGACAAATGCCTGGAAAGAATGAAGTTCAGACCGATCTTTGGGCGTTGGGTCAGGATCCTCTACCGCAATGCCACCACCAGTGTTCAGGTCAACAGGTCGATAGCGCCCCCCTTTGAGCTTCATCGGTCTATGAGACAAGGGGACCCCATCGCTCCTTATCTCTTTCTGGTGATAACGGAAGCGCTTTTGGCCAATCTTAGACACAACAAGGACCTTTCCCGCATTAAAATCACTAATATTCAAGAAGACGCGGTACCAATTTGCTCCCTTTTTGCTGACGACCTCACCATAATGATGGAAGCGACAGACTTGAACATGGAAGAAATTCAAAATTTTATGAATCGGTTCTGTCGACTATCTGATATGGCAGTAAACTAGGGACAAAGACTGTTGGATGGTGGATGCATCATCAAGGAGGAAGTCCCCCTGACAGTCCACAAATCACATGGCTTCCCCTAGATGACCCTTTAAGAATCTTGGGGGCCCTCACCACGACAAAAGGGAAACCGATGACCAATGACGAATGGCTGGCACGACCCGCAAACGCCAAACTTAACCAATGGAACAAAAAACATACTTCAGTCTTTGGGCGGGCCCTGGTCATTAACAATGTGGTACTAGCGACACTCTGGTATAAATCCATTGTATGGCCCATGAGCGATGGGGGACTTAGGTCATTGAAACAGCAGCTAGCAGTCTTTCTTTGGAGAGGTGATAACAACAATTCCCACACGATCAGTCGAGTGGCATGAGACTCGGTGATTTAACCCAAAGCGAGAGGAGGACTGAGAATAGTGGATCCGTCCACACAATTCCAGACCCTCATGTTTCGCTGGCTCCAGCATATCATTTTTTCGTCGACTTCCCCCTGGCCCCCCCTAGCCCTGGCACAAATCGCTGCTCTGGCCCCAGAAGCCCCGCCTGAGACCAACCCACTGGTATGGTTGCAGGACAGGCACTGAAGGCTCCCAAGGAAATACAGGAACGGGGACCCTGCAGACAAACACTGGCTGAGCCTCATACGCACATGGAGGAAGCTCCCGCCGCCTGACCGACCGACTCCGGATAGATGGAAAGAAATATTCAGGCAGTCGCTGTTCGAAAATCGTTTGATCACGGATCCCTTGGGCCATGTGACGTGCAGTTCAGATGCCCCCTCGAAAGGTTGGGTGAAACACGGCGTCAGCAGGGTAGGGGACCTGTGGGACACAGAGGCAAGATGCTGGAAGAGTGCAGAAAGGATACGTGCATGGTTGCGATACTGCCATCTCACTGAATCTGCGCTAAATGAACTCATCGAGAGTTTTCCGCTACAATGGTATAGTATCCTTCGAAAAGGACCTCACTTGAAGGAAGGAGACTGGGTAGGATTACCCGATTACGATAAGAAAATCGGGTAGGTGCATATTGTCAATCAAACACAAGCATTGATCGAGGTCTTCTCCGTCCAAAGGGATGGCGAATTACGAGGGAACCAGCATCCTTTCATCTGGAAAGACAGAACGAGCATCGCATCAGAGTTCTAGATGATGGTAGATGTCGGAGAGCATACCGTCCAATGACCCCGATCGAGGAACTTCCCTTCAACCCTAATGAGTGGCACTGGTCCCAGGATGTTCCAATTAGGCATGGGACGATAAAAAAACTAACACTTCATAATTTGAAAACCAAATCAGTCTACCGAATGCTCCGTCCCAAGCGAAGACTGCAGGAGCTAGTAGAGGACAGATGGTATCGACATCTCAAGGATGGGCATTGCCTTGGTGCTACAGCTGTCTTCAGAGCTACCCAGGGAGAAAACGAGCTGAGACAATAGAACACATCTTCCTCCAATGCCCAGCAACGGTACTGTTATGGAGGAGCTGGGACAGGATCTGGCGACACATTGTCCCCGATGCAGAATGGCCATGGGAATGGAGGGCTATATTACTAGGACACTACCCCCCGACCCGGGAAACACATTCGAGGAGAATATATTCCATTTAGGCAGGCGGGCTGTTCTTTGGGTCATCTGGTGGAAAAGGTGCATATTGGAAATAGAAGGGGCACGGGTAGAAGAAGGAGAAGTCACGGAACAATTACGCCTGTTAATCCAACACGAAATTGCAGCCTAGTGGAAGGCAGCCAGGGACAAACTCGACCACATGCATTCCTGGGAAAATGGTCTGGGGATCGTCAGCAGGAAGGAGAACAACAAGAAGGACACCGGACAGAGACAGCAAGAGACTATCAGCTGATTTTCCACGAGCGGACCAACATAGATCCTGGGGATAGGTTACGCCCCGCTCAAGAATTTGCAGACCCCTTCCCCCCCCCCCCCCCCCCCCCCGAAGAAGTTCTTCCCCCTCCATGAGGTATCAATCTGGTTCAGATTAGACCAGCTTAGACGGGTTGGTACCCCTTCCCCAAACCGCCTACTCCTTT
>BFEA01000001.1:9184766-9196256 GCA_003427395.1 Chara braunii
AAAAAAAAAAAAAAAAAAAAAAAAAAGATTAATTGGTTGATTGATTGATTGATTGATTGATTGATTGATTGAATGATTGATTGATTGGTCTGTGCACAGTATCATTGCTCCTTGCCCGGGAGCTGCCTGGGAACCAGCTGCTTCCTCATTTCCTGTTGCTGCAGTCCCATCTCCTATCCCAAGGGCTGCCGCTTGTGGTCTTGCTGCCCCCAGCACAGCAAAGCGGTTCTATGTCTGTCCACTTTTATCAGCCACCATGGCTTTCATCCGATACTTTTCCGATTGTTTAGGATGCCTATCTTTTCTATTTTTGGAGACCCTTTGCCATAGCTCCGTGGTATCTACCTCCTTCAAGAATTCCACTGGTTGTGGTTCCTGCTATGTTTTTTTGCCCCTGTGATTCTAGTTCCCATGCTGGGTCCCCAAGTGTTCCTCTACCGAGTGCGGGGGTGTCCAGTGATCCGGGGGGTTGCTTTCCAGGTTTTCCTCCTCCCTCTTCTCCCATTCCCATCCCCTGACGCCTCCTCCTTTTCGTTCGTTGATGTTAACCCATCCTTCATGGCCCGGATCTACGGTGCGCCAGTGTGTAGCCTGAAATGGGTCGCGAAGAACACTGCGGGTGGCCTTGATACGTCGAGCTGGGTGGTGCGGGATGCGGGCATTCTGTTTCCGAAACCCTATGAAGGTCCCTATGAGGGTTGTGTGAATTTTTAAATCTTTTCCCACAATCCTGAAGGGGATGGCATCGTCTATCTGAAAGATCTGATCCATCCGCAGGTCCAGCACCACCATCAGGCAGTCGTCTCGCACGCCCACGTGTGCAGGAGCGGGTAGATGAAATAGACCACGTCATATTTTTGAGCAAGATCATCAGGCAGTCGTCTCGCGCGGCCACGTGCATGCCGTGCGCGGGGAGCGGGTCGATGAAATAGACCACGTCATATTTTTGAGCAAGATCCTCTAGCAAGATCATCAGGCAGTCGTCTCGTGCGGCCACGTGCGCCGGGCGGGGCGATGAAATAGACCACGTCATATTTTTGAGCAAGATCCTCTACAAAAAAAGCAGCCTGGATCTCGATCTCCATCCTCCCTCCATTTCGATTTCAGGTCAACAATTTTTGTTTTCCTCGCGCAGAAAGGAGGCCGGGAAGGTCCGCGCTGCAACACTGCCCACGGGGAGGAGTTCTACAGGGGGATCGAATTCCCACGCCCTCCATTCCACGTCAGCACTTTTGTCTTTTTGTCAAAAAAATATGGGGGGAGCTCGCTGCTACATTAGTCACGGGAGAGAAGAAGTCGAGGGGGATTGACCTCCTTCCTTTTCCATTGCACGTCAGCATTTTCTTTTTTTCGTCAAAAAAGAGTGGGGTAGGTCGCTGCTACATTGGCCACGGGAGGGAGGAGATATGGAGGGGGAATCTGGGGGATCGACCTCCCACATCCCTCCATTTGGATTCTATATCAGCTTTTCTTTTTTTGTCAAAAAACGTGAGGGGAGCTGGCTGCTACATTGGCCTCGGGAGGGAGCAGAGACGGAGGGGGATTGATCTTCATTCTCCCTCTATTTCGATTGCACGTCCGCAATTTTTTTTTTTTTTGGTAAAAAAAGAGTGGGGCAGTTCGTTGCTACATTGGTCATGGAAAGGGAGGAGAGATGGAGGGGTATCGATCTTCCACCTCCTTCCATTTTGATTCCACGTCCTCATTTTGTTTTGTCAAAAAGGCAGTGGGAACTCGCTGCGACGTCGGCCACGGGAGGGAGGAGAGATGGAGGGGGATTGATCTCCATCCTCCCTGCATTTCGAGTGCACGTGAGCATTTTTTTTTTTTTTCCGTCAGAAAAAAAAGGGCGGCAGGTCATTGCTACATTGGCCAAAAGGGAGGAAGGAGAAATGGACGGGGATCGATCTCCATCCTACCCTCGTTTCGATTCCACGTCAGCATTTTCTTTTTCCGTCAAAAAAGGTGGGGGGAACGTCGCGGCTTCATTGCCCACCAAAGGGAGAAGGGATGGAGGAGGATTGATCTCCATCCTCCCGCCATTTCAATTATTCCAGGTCAACCTTTTTATTTTTTTCCCCTGAAAAAACAGGGCGGGAAAAGGTCGTCAATATAGATTCAAACAATTTTGAAAAGAATGAATCTAATTTTTTTGATAATCTAAAAATTTGATTCATTCTTTTTAAAAAAATGAGTCCCATCTGCTGCTACATTGCCCACGGGAGGGAGAAGAGATGGAAGGGAGATCGACCTCCATCCTCCCTCCATTTTGATTGCACGTCATCATTTTTTTTTTTTCGTTAAAAAACGAGACGGGGCGAGTTTGCTGCTATATTGGCCTTGGGAGGGAGAAGAGATGGAAGGGAGATCGACCTCCATCCTCCCTCCATTTTGATTGCACGTCATCATTTTTTTTTTTTCGTTAAAAAACGAGACGGGGCGAGTTTGCTGCTATATTGGCCTTGGGAGGGAGAAGAGATGGAAGGGAGATCGACCTCCATCCTCCCTCCATTTTGATTACACGTCATTGCTATATTGGCCATGGGAGGGAGGAGAGATGGAGGGGAATTGATCTCCATCCTCCCTTCATTTCGATTGCAGGTCAACACTTTTTTTTTTTTTTTTCGTTAATAAAGAGAGAGGGCCAGGTCACTGCTACATTGGTCACTGGAGGGAGGACATATGGAGGGGGATCGGGCTTCCACCTCCCTCCATTTCGATTCCACGTCGGCATGGTTCTGTGGTTAAAAAAAGGTGGGCGGAGCTCGCCACTACGTTGCCATGGGAGGGAGGAGAGATGGAAGGGGATTGATCTCTATCCTTCCTCCATTAGAATTGGACCTGTCTCTTATACACATCTAGATGTGTATAAGAGACAGCTCCTACATAGGGCATGCGAGGAGAGATGGAGGGGGGTCGATATCCCAAGTCCCTCAAGTCCGATTCCACGTCGGCATTTTGTTTTTTTTTCAAAAAGAGGTTGGGGGAGCTCGCTGCTATATTGGCCACGGGAGGGCGGAGAGCTGGAGGAGAATCGATCTCCATTCTCCCACGTCAACAATTCATTACTTTTTTCGTCAGAAAAGAGGGGGGCAGGTCGCTGCTATGTCTGCCTGCATTGGGACAGGACGTTGGTGGCAGGCTGTAGGATCGTAGAGGACCTTTCTTTTTTGCCCCGCTGCAACACATTTCTGTACCTTCTCCCCGCGGCGCGCAGCTTGCCATGGCCCTCGCCCCCACGGCTGATGCTCGTTCCGGGGTAGGAATTTGCAAACTGTCCCTTTCTTCAGATTAAAAAAAAAAAAGATCAGGGGGAACTTGAAACACAAAAGGCAAAGAACCCAGCCCATGTGGCTGAATGGCTTACCCATGAACTGTTGACAAACAGATATTATAGGTTTGAATCCAGCTGAATCAAATACTAAGTAAAAAACATTTCCGTATAATTATGCTGTTACCCGTTTCAAAAATAAAATAAAAAAGATGATGAAGTCCGAGAAGCCTGCACTGTTTCCGTTTTTTTTGTTGGGCTAAGGGCGTCATTGGACACTCCTCGGGGACGTGATTCCAAGGATTTCGTCTTCGTTCCACCTGTCCTGGGAGATGAAATCGGAAATGAAAATGTGAAAACACTCCGAGGACAAATCCTTGGGCTCCGAGGATTTCCCAGCCAAATAGTCCTCGGCTCCAAAGGACCTCGCGGAGAGGAGAGGGCATGCACGTAGAGAGACGTTACAACCGAGAATTCTGATCGTGGCGGCACCCTATTGGCTGAAAGCCTGAAGCACAACTTTTTTTTTTTTTTGTCTCCTTTTATTTTTCTGACATTGCTCCGAGGACGAGTCCTAAAACCGATGCTCCGAGGATGAGTGTAACCAAGACGACAAAACCCCTATACTTTTCTGAGGATTCATCCTCGGAGCCCAAGGATGCCCCGAGGAGTGTCTAACGACGCCCTAACTTTACAAAAGTGCAGAGTACGTTTGCTGTGGCAGCACTCTCTCAGGGCGTACTCAGACTAGCTGTATCAAAAATGTATCTGACCGCATTTATGGCCGGGCATGAATGCATCTGACCGCAATTACGTCCATAAATAAGTAAAAAAGTCCTAGTGTGAGTATGCCCTCAGACTGTTGGATAAATTGCATGGTCATAGGGTAGGAGGTTAATCCTTCCCCGACGCAGGTGGTCAATCCTTCCCTCCGCTTGGGAAGTAATCAATGCCCCTGTTCTGATGAAGGCACCAACCTCTTAATAGTTCTTTGAAACCATTTCTTTCCTCTTTTGGACGTGAAGAACTGGATCATGCTACTGACTTCATCATGGGTCTCTGAAAGTGGCAATTCGAATATGCCCAGACTCGTGCCAAATAGAGTTCTCTTTCTCCAAAAAAGAAAACAAAAAAAACAAAAACAGAAAAACGAAGTGCTGTTTCAATTTCGGCCTTTCAACAAAGTCACCGTGTTTCTGGAAAGAAGAGGCCGAAAACTGAAATTTTAAAAAAGTCATAATGAAAGTGTCAGAGAATTTCGCAGCCAATGGGAAACTGCTGCGGGGAGAAGAGAGGGGCAGAAATGGCGGGTCAGATTGCTAACCGTTTAGGGGAGGCAGGAGTCCCCGTCCTGTCATACCTCGCTTGCGTGAGGCCGAAAACTAAAATTTTAGAAAAGTCATAATGGAAGTGTCAGAGGATTTGGCAGCCAATGGGAAACTGCTGCGGGGAGAAGAGAGGGGCAGAAATGGCGGATCAGATTGCTAACCGTTTAGGGGAGGTAGGAGTCCCCGTCCAGCCATACCTCGTGTGTGTGTTCGGTGGGTGTCCATAATAGTCAGATAGTTCAGAGGTGTTCAAACTGAAGGGGTACCGCAAACAGAAACAAACCACTCAAAGTAGGGGAACTAAGAAAAAGCATCAGATTGAAAGTCAGAGAATGAGATGCAGAAGAATGATAAACTTGGATAACAATAGTAACTCCCAAGTAGTGACACCTTCCTGGCAAATGGGAATCCTGGGGCACCCACCAATGCACCTCCTGTCCATCCCATGTTTCCCCACCTTCATTTACCAAATATGATGTACATTTGTGTACATGAGATGGTGGCTGGAGAGAATGCTGAAGCGAAGCATTGCTGCTGCAGAGGCTCAGCCAAGGATTCAATATGAAAGGAATTACAATCAGAGCCTTATTGATTCCATGGATCTGATTGCAGAATACCATCTCTCCAAAAATAGCGAAAAGGAGCTAGGGCGCATGCTTCGATCCTTGAATGAATGGCTTCGTCGTAATTGTGTTGGGTCGGCATATTCACAATTGCAATGACTTGGATGTCCTTGCTTTTTTGCAAGGTCAGTTGATTCCTGAGCTTAGCACTAGATGGCGGACTTTTGACAAAGCTGGTCGGCCTTTTCCTGCTTGCAGCACCCTGGATTCTAGTATTTGTTGCCTAAGTCGCTGCTTTCAGATCCTCGGCCGCGAGGGTCGACATAATCCTTGCACCAGTAGCAACGTAAGAGATTATCGGAGAGCATACCAAAATTATGCTCTTAAGAATGGGGTTACCGAGGAACAGGCTCCTCCTGTGACTAGAGAGAAGATGCAGATGGTACATATAGGATTGCGACAGAGGATGAGGGAGCAAAGTGGGTACTATCGCCGAGCCGAGAGCTTGCGTGACTTATGGATTATGGCCTCCTTGTGGGAGAGTTGGAAGTGTGGCGGCAAGGGGCTGCGGTTGCAAGACAAAGAGGTTCAACCTTCATATACTAAGACTTTGCGAAGAGGACGGCAAGGGGTGATACGGTTACAAGAACGAAGTCAGGCCGGTACTTTCTTCCTAGAGTTGGTTGAGGAGATCCCGTCTTCTAACGGGAGTTGGTTGAGGAGATCACCGAAAATCCCAAGTAGTTCTTCCACCTTCTTCCTGTTGAGGCCCCAGTCTGCGTAGTCCGCTTGTGTCGCTCTCTTTTCTGTATGGGCGCCATCTTCTGCGCCATAGTACTAAAGGGTTGGAGCTGGGAGGGAAGGTGGAAAAGAAGGGGCCGGCCCAATTACATTAACGCCCCCATTTTTTTTTTTGGAAAAAGTAGGGACCACGACAGTTGGTGGGAACGCGTCATAACGAGCGGGGAGAATAACGGTTGATGCAGCTTCTTTCTTTCTTTCTTTTTGATGACGGAACTGGGCAGGGAATTTTTGGCGCGACTGTCGCACGAAGAATCTTTTTGAATTTTAAACCCACGCGGGTTCTCAGAATTTCTTTTTGCCATTAGGATAATTTTTTAATTAGGCTAGGAATTTGGGAACGTCGCACCTTTTTTTTGGCTGTAACTGCACGAGGCTTCTTACTTGCGCACGCATTGCTGCGTCCTATCCTGCGCTCTGCCCCGGTGTGACTCCCAACCTCACGCCCTGCGCTGCTTCCCGATCGGTGTGTTTTGGTTCGTGGAAGGGCCCCAAGAAGGCAGCGAAGATGGAGTGTGCCAAGGATTTTTGGAAAATTGAGTGTGAGGACATAGACAGAACTGAAATCCCCCGTGTTGGTCCGACCTTAGTAAGAAAGAGGTCTGTCGCCGTGCGGGTTCAAGGGAGAAAAAGGCGCGCGCGGGACTCGCGTGGCCGTGCCTATGGGAAATTCAATCCAAAAAGTATCACTGAACGTCCCAGTGAGCCGTCGCTCTTCGTTTCGCGTGAAAAGGGGCAGGTACACACGTGGTATCCCGTTTACGGATGAGGTCTCATCGGCGTTCGGTACACAACTCTGAATCCGACGTGGAGGGATCCAATCGAGCAGCCTTCTCCTTGTGCTCGTCCTCGCCACGTGTGTGGTAGTGAAAACCCTTGGCTCGGTAACGCTCGAAGCGGGGACAATCGCTGCACAGTGTCCGACCGATGTGGCTCTGCTGCCGTCCACGAGAAGATGATCAATTCGTTAAATGGCAATAACAACAAATAGGGCGGAAAGTGTGTATCAACAATAACAAAACCTGCACTGACAAATCCCGAACACCGAGTTTCGGGAGGAAAGTAGTAGCGCCCGCCGATCTTAGCTACCGCTTCTCGTACGTCCCACTCGCATACGCGTATCCTTTCCTCGTTGTACGGGAAGGGGCGGGGCGGAGGTACGGGAAGTTGGCGCCCGGTCGGGCTGGGGCCGTCAGTCCTCATGGCAACAAGGCAGAAATCCTTCCCAATCATACATCATCCGTTCAACACTTTAAGTAGCCAGATCATCCATTCGATCAGCCAATCATCATCTCAGCCATCTTACAACAAGCTCTTTAACACGACCCACTGCATGCACACATCAAGGTGAGAGAGGTAAAGCTACTGTAATCCATCCATTACATCAAACATAATAGAGGGAGAGAGTGAGGGAGAATAGACGCAGATCGGAGAGGAGGAAAGAGTAGAGAGCAATCAAAGAAGGGCCGGCGATCTTGTCAAAGGAAATTCCGGCTTAGAAACCGAGTGATTATAACTCACGCTCGAAGGACAAAAAGGAGAGGCGCTTCTGCCATAAGATTCCACCATGGCCTCAGACCATGCATTCACTTAACTCTCAATTCGACCCTCTCATAAGCACTGACGAATCCTGACCGTTACGCGCTAATCCACCGTAGTGATCGTCAGCCCGCCAACTTAGTCTCTGCACAGTTTGGCCCGGATCCCACAATCCGGCCGACGATCCAGCGCACAACCGACAAGACTGAAGTCAGCCCATCAGGATTCTTCGACTCGCTCTTCACACACACCCTCTAGCCACTGCTTCCGGGAAGCTGGCAGACGAGTTGAGAGAGAGATTTTTGGGAGCGGCTGCAGAATTTATAGCTGCGAAAAAGGAGATGGACGCTAGGAAGGGTTAGGACTTAGGTAGGGAGGGGTAAGGGGAAATTTGGGGATAATTGCCCGACGAAAGCCATGTTGATCCCTTGGATCCTAGTCGTGGCCAATCAGAATCGTCGTGTATCAGGATTTTCCTTCTTACACGGCGCGTCTCCTTAGCTAGAGGGAAGAAAGAGGGAGTCGACAGAGTCTTTTGGCGCGGGGATTAGAACGGGAAGAAGGAGAGCGCGAGGGATAGCGCGAAACAGAACCAAGATTCAGATGATCAAGAAAGAGAAAAGACGCGCGAGGCGAAGGAGAGATGGAAAACGGTTACAGAGAAAAGAAGGAGCGGGAGCGCGAAGAGGAGAGTGTTGAAGGTAGCGAGGGAAGCAAGGAGGGAGGGGAGGGTCGCATGCATGGCGCCGACGCAAAGGCAAAAAGGGCACCGGGACAACAAAAAGGGCACCGAAACAGTTAGAACTAATTCAAAATTGACAAGTACCATATTCGCGCGTAGGGCGAGCGCGGGAAAAGTCATATGCCTATTCAGATTCCTGCGAGAGTTCCCGGAGTTTTCCAAAACGAAGTCGAGAGCGTTCATGCACAAGAAAGGACACGCCAGGTTCCGTTCATTCCGGAATTCATAACTGTTCGACCCAAATTCCTAGTGTGGTCGCTAAGGCGCGCATAATTCCCATGCATTACCTGAATTGCAAAAGATGAAATTCCCGAAACCGATCCAAAAATGACGAAGGTCCTGAGAAGGACGGGCCTCCCTGATTACGAACAACGTACATTAATTCATGGAAATAAAAAAAAAGAGGCCCTATCAGCCTGTTTGCAAGACACCAAAATTCGAAAAGAGAGGGGAGGGGGGGGGGGGGACGGGAAGGGGATTGGAAGATGGCGCAGGTCCGGAAGCTGGCGCGTCACACGCCGCACCTAAATTTTAATCACAACTGTAATCTCTTCCTACTCCTTGGCTAGCGCAAATGTAACTGTAATCCTTCCCTTCTTGATATTTTTTAGCGCGACCTTCTTCCTCCTTGTCTCATTGGCCCGAACAATGCATGACTGGACCAATGCGTGGAGAGAGACTACGACCGCCATGCCGCGGTCTAGCAATGCAACTGTAGGCACTTCCTCTCCTCTTTGACTTCAGCACAATCCCGACTATCTCGCACAGGTATTAAATTCTATAAAATTTGCAAGCGCGACTAATTTGCTCTCTAATCTACACTTGAGAGTTATCGCAATCGAGAGGATCAACTAACAAGCGGAGATAGAAAGGTGAGTAGGGAGTTGAGTGATCCGACAAGCTGGTGCTGGGTAGGCGGGATTGACGTGTGGCCGCGAAGGATTGTGGCACACGGGTGAACTTGGCTTGCATACTCGGACTTAGCGGGATGACAACTTCGGGTTGTTGATAGGTCCAGAGTGACGGACTGCCCACATCGTGGGAGCTTCGAGAGAGTGAGAGAGAGAGAGCGGGGTGCTGAAGTGAGGGTTATCTCTTCGCATCTTCTGTATAATTTTGGTTTCAGGTTCTCAACCATCCTTGCTTCCGACACTCTCGGATTTTCTTTTCTTTGTTTGATGTATGAATTATCTTTCTCTCCTCCATCTCTTCTCCTTTTTTTTAATACAGGATGTATGACAACTCCAAAATTGATTGATCACTTGAACGATTTGCATGGAGGATTGTCGATTGTGGAAATGAGGGAGTATGAGGAGTAGGGGATGAATGCCCTGCCAATGTATGGACAAATGTATGTAATCCCGCCCATTTTTTGTATGACTATGTTTTTGTATATGCGGTAGTGATCGACTGTGTGATATTGCGCGTGATTGACATCTGATGCATGAGAATGCTATTTACTCTCCTTTTCCTTCAGCCCATCAAACGACTGTCTGATTTGTAAGATTGATTTGGATCCGATGAGAACAGATCATGTGCACGCACGTATACGAATGATCACCAGAATGGAAGTCATCACGTATACGCGTGTCTGCATGATTGGTCTCCTTGCACGACCAAATGCATGGGTTAAGTCCCTCTTGCCAAATATGGATATCCACGTCCCATTCTGGATCACTGACTGTGCCAGTTTGAGGAACCCCGAGGACCGGGAATAGTGGGAGAACGAGCAACTCTTTCGCCGATCGAACTTGAGGCTTCCGGCCTACCCATGCCGAACTGAGAACGATCGGCTGTGTGCCTAGGACTTTCACAGGGCTATCGGACGGAATTCCCAAATCTCGGACTACCTCGACACCCATAATTACCAGTACTATATTACCCCCAGATTTGTTGCCATTGAAAACTAACTTTCCTCCATTCTCACTCCTTCTTCCCTATCATCATCTAATGGTCATCCCTTGGGAATCGATAGCCCTTTGCTAGACCTGCAGGCCGTGTTCTGAGTGCCCACAGTACAACGCCTATCAATCTGCAAGATTTGTACGACGAACCCGCTCTGAAGCTAAGCGTCGAGAGCACAGCCTCCGGCTGAGGCCGTCCACGCCAGATTCCGAGATACGTGAAACTCGCCGACGACAGGTGTTCACCCAGAGAGACACCCACTATGTTCCCACCGTGCATCAAATACGAACCCGCCGGCGAAACTAGTAGGCCCTACACGGAGCCACTTGCATGTTTGTCCTTGAAACTTGGCACCGTCACACCGAATATCTCTGTTTTGTCCTGGGACTCCACTCCCACTTTCCTAAAATCCTTGGCACACCCCTACTCCGCGCTTTCGAGGCCCCTCGGGGCCCCTCCCACTCCGAAACCAGAAGTCTCGTTGGGCATGAGGTTGGTATAAGAGCCGACACGTGTCAAGACCAAGGACTAACAAGTGATTCGGCCTCGCAATTAGACTGACCTAGCGAGCCCAAGACGAGGATGGTATCGACACAGAAACGCGCCAAGGCGCGATCCAGTAGGGACTTGAAGTAGATCGGCAGGTCGACAGGTAGTTGACATGAACGCTAACCAAGCACCAAACGAAAATGTGTTGCAAGGCGGAGCGAACCTCGCTGGACCCATCCCCGTGCAGCCCATCTGGGTTCGTGCGCCCGTAACCCTACCGGATGTTTACCTATTTGATCCTGCCCATCTTTTGGTCGAAGCATGGTTAGCCACACTCCGTGCACAACAATACGACAATGACGAGGCTAGGATTAATGTCCCAGCATGATTGGGAGGGAATGTGAATTGCCGGTTCAGCACCTACGCTTGGATTGATCTCCCAACCTTTTAGAGGGATTTCCTGCGCAGGTTCGACTACATCTGTGTCGTCCCCCGTACGTCGTACGGGGGGTCCCCGTATGGACCGTACGGACGGACGGACGGACGCCTGTACGGGCGTACGGACGAAAGTCGTCCGATAGTGTTTTTGGGGCCAAAAAAAAACAAAAAACAAATAAAAAAATATGGGGTTGTAGATCTCGAAAAGATCTACAACCCCATATATTTTTATTTTTATTTTGTCCTTATAAAAGATTTTTTAAAAATAAAAAACAAAAAAAAAAGGAAAAAAAAGAATCTGGTAGCAAAAAAAATTGGGCAGTTGATTGATTGATTGTTTGATTGATTGATTGATTGATTGGATAATTGATTGATTGATTGATTGATTGATTGATTGATTGATTGATTGGCGGT
>BFEA01000001.1:9202397-9208685 GCA_003427395.1 Chara braunii
GATCCGCAATGTGATGAAAAGGACTGAATGGACAATGCAGTGCTAGTAGAATCTCAACAAGCAGTGTACATCCTGATACATACAAAAAATGGTGCTTTGTAGCGCAGTGGAAGACTTAGATATAAGTCMTGACCTGACCGGGACTGACCTCTMTCACGTAGTACAAGACAGCRTAGCAGAATGCTAGAATACCAATRACTATCCCAATCAATGTCGCAATGCAGACCARACATACATCATCCTCATCACAAGGTGTGAAGRGGCCTGGCMCTACACAMAGGAAGAATGCGCCAGGTCCAGATCATGCACAGAYGAAGAGRAGGGAATCAGACGAAGAAGAGGGGGGGAGATGGGAATGTCGTCAACACCAAGTCTTCGTTACAAGTCCCAAATAGTCCCTCGTCAAATGTCTGAAGCCCAATGTCGAGTTTGGATCCAAATGTCACCAACCCCTCTCTCTCGTAGTCTGCTGATGCAGTGAAGTCAAGTAGCGAGAGGGTGAGAGGGAGATGGTGGACTGAGAAGAGGAAGAAGAAGAACTCTCTCTCCCTCTCATGTGCCAGGCAGTAACCTGTGAAGATGGCGTTGTGCTGCAGGCACCTCAACGACGAAGTTGGAGCTATGGCACTGCAGGTTAGTCTCCCTGGCCTCCACCCAATCTCTCTCTTTCTCTCCAGTACTACTCTAGCTCCTACTAGCGCCCAACGCTGAAGACTACTGCTAACGCTACTACTACTACTGCAGCGCTCCTCCAGAGTGCTGCTGCCGAATCCTGAAGACTACCTCCTGCCTCCTGAACTGCACGTGAAGTGCCTGGGAAGTTCCTATGAACTACCTGCAGCCTGCAGGGCGGGCCAGTCTTATATAGTGCTGGCCCGTCCAGGAGGCTGCTCTTGCCAATGCCAAAATGTGACAGACCCTGGCGTTGAAGCTCAAACAAAGGTTGTCTTGAAAACAGGCTCAAAATGGCCTATGCTAAAACCTTGGTCTGGTGTCGGAGTTTCAGGGCAGGTCGATCTTATGAGGGCCTGAAAATGGCCCTCCGTTTCAGGCCAAAAAGACTCGGGGCCTGGAAGGCCCTGTTTTAGGCTGAAATGACACAGGGCCTGTAGGCCCTTGTTTTCAGGCTTTCACGTTGAAACGACACAGGGCCTGTAGGCCCTTGTTTTCAGATTTTCAGGCTGAAAACAACACGGACCTGAAAATGGCCCGGGCAGCCTGTTGCAGGCGCAACATGCAACACCCCCCCCTCCTCATGAAGTCAAGTCGGGTGGAGGGCGAAGTTGACGATCTAAAGGTGGAACCTAGACGCGGGTGTGGCGTGGAGCCGAAGATACCGGCTTGCCTTGCATCTTGCATTCGTAGCGTGCGAGAACATCTGGAGTTGTTGCTTCGAGTTCCGCACGGGTCAACCAACGGTCGACTTTGTGGGTGTACTATGCAAAGTGTACCAAGTATTCGGTCGGCCTGTTGCCATAGCGTCGTTGGGAGATGATGTTGCCGACCTCTTGAAAAACGTCCATAGAGGGTGGGTCTGGCGATCGTCGCCCGAGAAAATTGTCATCATCCGCTAGCGTGTAAAGAGCCAACTTGGAGCAATGAAAGACCGGTTAGACGGGCAAGTGGGCGGGCACCTGAATGATGAAGGAAGGTCCTTCGGGTGCATCCCCAGCAGGTGCCACGATCGGCCAAGGCCCCATCCCCAGCGAATGCCACGGAGGTCCTTCGCGTGCATCCCCAGCGGTTGCCACGATTGGCCACGGCTGAACTTCGCGGCGGAAACCCAAACGAGATCGCTGGCGCGGAATGGACAAGGAAGATGCTGGCGATTGGCCTGCTGGCTCATGCATTGCTGCGTCTTAGTCATTTGGTCGCGTGCCTTGACAAGTAGCTCTTGCATCCGACGCAAGAAAAGAAGATGGTCGTCGCTCTCGACCGTTCGTGGAATGATCGTGTCCAACGGACAAGTGACCGGCGAGCCGTGCTCGAACTCGAAGGGCGACATCCTGATATCCGGGTGGATGGACGAGTTGTATGCCAACTCGACATCCGAAAGCCGCTCAACCCAATCCTTTTGGTCGGGACGGATGAGAGTGCGAAGGAGAACCTGTTCGGTCTGATGCGCTCTCTCCATTTGCCCATCGGTTTGGGGGTGGCGAGCTGAACTTGGCTTGAGAGATGAGCCCCATCGTTTGATGAGCGCCAACCAAAAATCGGATATGAACTGAGTGTCGCAGTCGCGAACGATTTCCTTGGGGTAACCCTCGGTTCGAATCCAACCGACGTAAAAAACTTCGACCAACGTCGGTGCCTTGGCATGATAGCGGCAAGGCAAAAACATGGCGAACTTGGTGAGTCGGTCGACCACCGTGAGAATCCCATCCACACCGGTCTTGTGCTTGGGCAACGACCCGACAATGTCCATGGAAATCGCTTCCCTTCAGCGCAAGGGGACCGGTAATGGTCGCAACTCGCCATACGGACCATCGTTGCGGGATTTGCAGCGTCGGCAAACCTCGCATGACTCGCAATAGCGTATGACGTCGCCGAGAAGGTTGAGGCACCAAAACCGCTCACGAAGTCGGCCAATCGTGCGGTTGACTCCAAAGTGTCCGGTGGCGGGAGCATCGTGGAACTCGCCAAGAAGTCGTGTACGCAAGTGATAGTCACTCAGTACGCAAAGAAGGTCCTTCCCCCGCGTGTGGACAAGCAAGTATCCCTCTTGGATCCAATAGTGAGAAGGCGCCGGTTTTGGAGAGGCGCAATTTGCGTACTTGTCGCGAAACTCGGGGTCGGCTTGGTAGCCGTGGATGACATTGTCCCCTCAGTTCGTCGTCGATCTTGAAGATCGAATAGACTACGGTACAATGATCCGGACGCCGTGAAATAGCATCCGCAAAACAGTTAGACTTCCCCGAAATGTGATTGGGAAAGAAGTTGAATTGGTGATGAAAGCCATCCAACGGGCGATGGTGCTATTGACGGTGTCTTGGGTCTTGTAGAAGACCAACGGATTGTTGTTCATTACCCATCGGAATTGACTTCGACCAAGGAGGAAGTGCCGCCACCGCTTGAGCGCATGGACGAAGGCTAGGAGCTCCTTCTTGCGTGCATCATCAATGGAGTGCACGACGGGCACTTTCTTGCTGAAGTACTCGACCGAGTGCTAGTCCACGCTATCGTGTTGTTCGAGGACGGCACCAATGCCATAGCCGGACGCATCCGGAGTCACGCACGTTTGCAATAGCGGGTCGTATATGCGCAAGACCTCTACAGATAATAGCGCGGCTTTAAGAGCCAAAAATAATTCCCCCACATCCTCTCCAAAGTCAAACAGTCGATCCTCGCATAGAACCTTGGTCAAGTGCGCCGCGATATTCGAGTATCCCTTGATAAAACGTTGGTAGTAGCCGGCAAGGCCAAGAAGCGAAAGGACATCCGTGACGTTCCCGGGCACCGACCACTCTTGGATGGCTTGAATCTTGTCCGACAACGGACCGATGCCCTCCGGTGTTACAAAATGGCCCAAGTATTCCATCTCTTGCCGGACAAATTCGCACTTGTCGCGGTTGGGTTTGTACTTGGCGTGGTGGAGCGTCTCCAACACTCGTCGAAGGTGCTCAAGATGATCCTCCAATGTCCGGCTATAGACGAGAATGTCGTCTAACCCAGTCCAACATTGCACAAAACTCGTTGGTCATTGCCGCTTGAAAGGTCGTTGTGGCGTTGGTGAGGCCAAAAGGCATGACCACCCACTCAAAATGCTCGTACCACGTCTTTAACGCGGAATTGTAGCGATCGTTCGACCGGATCGAAATCTGATGATATCCCGACTTCAAATCCAATTTGGAAAAGTACTTCGCGCCACCCAATCGCTCAAGAAGATCGTCGATACGAGGAAGAGGCCCCGCATTCTTGGCGGTTTGCATGTTCAGCTTGCGGTAGTCGATGCACAATCGTAGATCCTTGTTCTTCTTCCGTACGAAGAGAACTGGTGCTCCATAAGGGGAGCTACTAGGGCGGATCCATCCCTTGTCCAACAAGTCATCGAGTTGAGCGCGGAGGACCGTAAGCTCCTCGCTCATGCAGTAAATGCCACCTTTCGGTGGCACGACACCGGCCTCAAGAATGATCTCATGAGAGATCGGTCGATCCGGCACCACACAGGTAGGTGACTCGAAGATGTCGGTGAACTCGTCAAGCAACCACACCACACGTGGGTCCGAAGACAAGTCTGTGGGGAAAGAGTCGGCTACCGCGACAGTCCGTAGGAAGCATAGGTCTATCTCGTCGGGTTGCTCGTAAGCACAAGTAGCCTGGAACGACTTGGCCGTTACCACTTGGCACCGAATAGAAGGGTGAGGAAGAGGAATAGTACACGACACTTCGGGGCCAAAGGCGTCCCGAACGGTAAGAATCCACCGCTGAAAGTTGACCGTGTGATCCGCATTTGCAAGCCAAGACATTCCCAAAATGATATCGAAGTCCGTGTCCAAAATGTCGAATGTCACCGGTTCGCATGCATGAGGTGCGAAATACACCGGTACGACCTCGATGTAACGGTCGATAAGTTGTTGCGTCCTTCTGTCCGCCAACTTGATCGCCGTCGGGTTTGCCTTCCTCCGAACTTGTGCGCCAAGGCCAGCCCTATGCATAAAGGTTTGGCTCATGAAATTGCGGGACGTGCCGCTATCCAGCAAAGCGCTGCAGGATGCTTGCCCAACTTGGATGCGGACATAGAGGAGCGGTGCGTTGTTGTCATCATACCGCTGCTTGCAAAACTCGCGGGCCACCTTGGTAACATACGCAAGGATGTCCCCCACCGAGACTTCGTCATCCGTCGGCGAAGTTGATGGTGCATAGAAGGATAAGTATGTGTGAAGATGAGCGCATAATGCGGTCCTAGCAAGCGGCCCGTGATCGGAAGAGAAAGCCATGCGAAATCCTCCGACATGAGCGGGTCCAAGACCTCTATGTTGAAGTCGCGCGCCAAATCCCTTTAAGAACCACTTGAAGACGATAAGTCGCCGCTGTCGGACGGAGAAGATACCGCAGACACGTCTTGTCCTTGAGCATGAGTACCCAACGTAGGAACAACCGCGCAGCATAGTCCTCAAAAGAATATAGAAGAGGAGGACTATCGACTTCCAAATGTGCCTTGGAATGAAGGGCGGTTACTCGTGAAGTGACCGGTTCCGAAGGCGTTGAGATTGTCGTCGATTCACTCCCGGCGGTGCTCAGTTTCCCGATTTGCCCTCGCCTTTCGACAGGCAGCCCACTGTGTCGTGGAGATCGTTGTTACACCACAGACAATAGTGGAATCTCGTGCGTAGCTTGTACACATGTCCAGAGAGACCGCAATGGGACCATGGGCTCGGGGATAGATGCGGTGTTTGTCTCCGTCTTGCCGCGTCCTCGGTCTTTGCCGGGGCGGCCACCATCCCGGGCGGCTGCGAGTCTGTCCCCTTCATTGGCAGACACAGCCTCTCTAGATTGGTCGTTCGGCGTTGCCGCCCCGAGCACGGCCATTTTCAGTCGATGCTGATCTTTGCTCGGGCCGGTCGCAGACCAACGGTTAAGGTTCTTAGCCTCCTTGTTCGTGACAATAATCTGCGCTGCCTTGTCGAAAAGCTCCGCCGTTGTCGTCAGTGTGTCCTCGACGTGAGTCAAGGCGTTGCCCAACGCCGAACACGACCTCGAGATAAAGAAGTGTTTGACGGCCTTGAAGCCCATTTGAATGTCTGGGACGGATGTCAAGCGTTGGTACTCGACAATCCAGTCAACACTCGGCAGCATGCCTTGTTAGAAAGAAGGTCGTCAATTTGTCCATTGCCTTGATCTCCGACAGCTCTATTTGGAACCGCTTATGCCATGCCGCCTTTAGATCATCCCAGTTAATCTTGGTGTATAAGTCGGCAACTACCACCCCGTACTTGGACAAGAGATTGTCCCACCATGCTTGGCACGCGTCCCCCGACCGAGAGTACAAGTACACGTGATGCTTGTCCTCGCTGACGTGGTGTAACTGCAACTTGAGCTCGAACTTGTGGAACCACGGAATCGGGTCCGTCTTCGTCGAATCGCAGAAGATCTCCTGATCATTGAACCTTGGAGTCGTCTTGCGCGGTGCCGAACTCCGGTTGGCGGCGACAGCACAGATCCGCTGCTCCAGTTGTTGCGTGGCGGTTTGCTGTAGCGTCGTGTCGTCCTTGAGGGCTCCGACCAGGGTTGTCAGGCGGGGCCCCCGGGGGCAAAGCCAGGGCAGGGGTTTGACCCCCGGACCCCCGC
>BFEA01000001.1:9214083-9229341 GCA_003427395.1 Chara braunii
CTCTAGCAGGAATCACCACGATCCACGGGCGAGCCACCGGTCCAAGCAGCACCGATTCACGAAAGCACCAACTCACAAAGTACGAAGCACCAAAGCACTAAGCATGGAGCACCAAGTCGCATGGACCAATGATCCACGAACCATGAAGCGTGCAACACCATGCACCACGAACCCGCGATGCCCCAAGCACCGAATTCATGATGCTCCAAGCACCGAATCCACGAAGTATCAAGGACGGCGCACAAAGCATATCCACAATGCTTCACGGAAGTACCAAGCACGTAGCACACCAAATTCACAACGCAATTCGCAAAGCACCAAGCACCGCATTCACGTGTAACATCGACTCAGGAACCGGTGGGCGGGCGGGCGATTCGCCGCTTCCGGAACCAACCGGTGGGTGGGTGATTGGAGGGGTGGGCCGCCAACAGAAAAACAGGTGGGCAGGCGCTTGGAGGGGTAGGCCGCCAACAGAAAAACTGGCGGACGGGCGGGCGATTCATCGCTTCAGGGGTGGACCGTGGAGGAAAAAGTGGTCGGGCCTGAGGGGGTGGACCGTGGAGAAAAAAAACGGTCGGGCCTGCAATTCGCCGCTTCCGGTACCAACCGGTATTGAACGGCCCGAATTGCTGGCCGATCACCACCGCTGACGGCCCGGATCTCAGGCGGATCAGAAAAATTTCTGATCGGCCTGCGATCCACGCTGTCCGCGGTGGTGATCGGCCAGCAATTCGGGCCGTGAGTTCTGACGTTTAGCAGTTTTTTATAGTATTGTAGATGTAGATATATATTTCATAATCCATAAAAGGGTGGAGGGCAAAAGGCAACTTACCTAAGACAGAGGACTCCGCCAGCAAGAAAGTACCAACCCCATGGTAAGTGGCCACCTCTACAGACCGGGCAGGACCGGTTTGGGTGTGGCCTGTGGAAGCACCGTATCCAATTCTCACAGTCAGTTACTGCATCGAATGGCACAGCGCAGACAGATGTCACAGGCTATGTGGCTCCTACATGATAGGAGTTATGTATCCGAATGAACTTCAGTCAACAACCAATTCACACATCGCCATACACGCATGCAATTGTAGAGTAGACTCCAAAAAGGAAAATCCACGCAAAACCGGAGAGAAGATATGCACAGCGGAAGCTCCAAATACACAGAGAATTGAAAAACGAATTTCAATTCTGCAATCCCCCGTCCTCCTCCGATCAATCCAGAGCACTTGTTCCATGAATCACAACCGCGTTTACAACAACCCCGAACAACCCAAAACAAATGATCAACGAAGTTTTCAGGAGTCTTCTTCTTCCTCCTTGCCACCTCATCACCCTGGCTATGGCTGCCGTAGCAGCAGTGAACCCACAGCTGTCACAACATGCCCATCTGAACCAGCAACCCCAATGATAGCAGTGCCCGCTCAGCTCCCGCATGAAAGTGCAGTGCTGGAAGTCCTGATGAAGAAGGAGACAACCAATCCAGCACTTCGAAGAAGGTGAACAAAGATATGGCTGCCAAGTGGAAGATGGCAGCGCCCAATAGCAACAACACAATCCTGTGGAAGCTCTCATGCAGAGCTGCGGAAAAGCAGCAGTGCGACCTTCAACTTCGGTTCCCAACACCAGCTATGGATGAGCTTCGATGAAGAAGATGACCTCACCCAAAATAGCGCAGCAGCACTCCAACAACGGATGGCAGAGTTCCCCAGCCAACGAAAACGTGAAAAAGACCCCAAACCAATTTCCTACTCACTACCTGGACGGACTCCCAAGACAGCAGCCCAAGGCTCATCTGTATCCACCCAGAAACTACGGAAAAGGGAACCCAAACCCCTGGCAAGGCAAAAGACAAAGGCCGAATGGCCTAAGACTGCCACATAGGGACTACTAGTGACAGATCTAGGGGTCAACCCCAATAGGTCTCAAAACTAACATACAGAACATACAATTTACACGCCACGGGATCAAGTCCCGCAAGGCTCTAAACCAGAAAACAAAGTACAAAGCCGAACACTTAGTGTAAAGCCCCACTGGGAAACTGCGATTTATTGCATTACGTCGACCGCAATTGGAGAGGCATTGCCCTTCCAAGCCCTGTCTACAAATTGGACATGACATGTCACGTTGCCGTACATGAGTGCAGTATAGACTGTCATCAAAGGTATGAAGACAAAAGCTCGCCCGGTGGGTCATCATATAAGCGGCATGGAGCAAGTTTCTTGGGCTTCCTCAGTATTTGCTCCGACTCTATGGGTAGACGACGACGGGGGAGATTGATTGAAAGTAAGGGCGTTCAGCTGCTGCAGGATTTGGTCTGCGACAGCTCGCCCGGGTGGAGACAGCCTATCAGTCCAGCGCTCTGTAGGTGGTTCATATGGTAATCTATTTTACTCCTCAGGCTCCCGTGCCCTTCGTTCGTCAGGCAAGGAAGAAGGAATTCCGACTGCGGTTGCAGTAGGTGTACGACCAACACCGCATGTGGGACACGCCAGGAGAGGATGTGGCGGATGATGGCACCGGGGATAGTCGACGCAGGAAAGACACATACTTTCTATGAAAGCTTCCTAGAAACATTGACGACACATGGCATGTTGCTGACATGTCATCAGCAAAGAAGGCTGACGTGCACAATTATTCAACCATGACAGATCAAGGCCACAACGGCATGCTGGGCAAGTAATCAAGGGGTGGGGGGGGTGAGCACAAGACAAAGGATCACAGTTTTTGTGGCAGAGGCTGGCAGCGACCATCCCTTCATGGTGGGGTGTGTGTGTGTGTGTGTGTGTGTGTGTGTGTGTGTGTGTGTGTGTGTGTGTGTGTTTTAGATTTTCCCCACAACAGCCCCAATTCCACCCAGATGTGTGTGTGTGTGTGTGTGTGTGTGTGTGTGTGTGTGTGTGTGTGTGTTTTGTGTGTGTGTGTGTGAGAGAGAGAGAGAGTGAGCGAGAGAGACAGTCAGACAGACCGGCAGACAGAAGAGAGAGGAAGAGATGGGGGAATGGAAGAAACAAAAGCTACACTCTCAACTCTTTGAAATGGTTGCTAAATTCCAGTCTGAGAGAGCCCTAACTTCTACTTGCGTGACCACACTGGGGTGCCATTAGTTGTGGCCATTTCGAGTGTTTTCTGCAGAGTCCTCTGCCAATGGCCTGCTAAGTGTGGCCCGTGTACTCCGCTGTCATATGATCTTGCCCCCTTTCTCATGTTGCGAATATGGATAACCGGATAATATACATATTTGGACCTCCAAAAGCCCAAATAGATTTGGGTATATATGATGCAGAAGGTTCCGCTCTACCCTCCCTCCTTCTCTGTCTCTCACCTACACACACTGATCATCTCTCCCCTTATCTCTGTCTCTGTCTCTGTCTCTGTCTCTCTCTCTCTCTCTCTCTCTCTCTCTCTCTCTCTCTCNCACACACACACACACACACACACACACACACACACACACACACACACACACACACACACACATGCATGCACTCACTCATCCTCTGAGCTTAATAATCTCAACATTTCACTTCTGAATCAGTGACATCTGGATTCTGGACCGTAATAGTGACTTCATAGGATCCGACCACGCTTCTCTGGAGGTGTAGAGTGCACACAATCCTCGCCATCTTCTTCATCATCTTCTGAGTCCATGACAAACAAATCCGATTCATTCACATCTGGCCTTGGGGTTTCCGTCTCTGGAAGTGAATCTGGAGGTCGCCTTTGCCGCAGTTCTTCAGCATTCATTGCTTGATTGTCATCCAGAACACCTGCTGCATGATGTGAAGTCCTCCTGTTATGTGGTATTTCTCCTGTTTCTCTTCCTCCTTCACCTTCTCCTCCTCCTCTTCCTCCTTGATTTGGTGCCATGTTTCCCATCGGTTGACGAGGAGAGCGCTCTGGTCTTACTTGTGCTGATGATGAAGCTTGCACTTTCTGGAGTGGCATGCCAGTACGAGGTGGCTGAGACGGCTCTTTGTCGAATATAACTTGTCGAGCTACCCCTTGACGGTCTCCTGGATGGGCTGCTCCTTGATGGGCTAATCCTGCATCGTCAGGCTGAGGAGTATAAAACGGTCGCCGGGCCAAATGAGATGGAGTCGAATATTGCATTTCCGCTGGCACTGGTGTTCCTTGACTTCTTCGCGGACCACACTCAGTTCCCGGTCCTGGTGGGTGACTAGGAGCATGATTAGCCCAGTGTCTTCCGTCCAGGTTCACCTCCTCGCTCGCTGGTTCACTGTCAAACAACCCAGCATCTGCAATCCCAGCATGACCACCTGCACCCTTCTCCTGCAGGGATGCGTGTCGATGATCCCCTGACCGGGTGTTGCTCTGGCTTACCTTTCCATTGCTCGTCGCAGACAGGTCAGACCACACGTGAGTGCGGTCTGATCGAGGTGCAGACTGAGGAGCAGAGTCCAGCCGACTTGCTCTGTCACCTTCATCTCCTCTGGCAGGAGTCCTCATAGCCTCCCCTACTCCACCATCGCAGTTCTGAGCACTCAATGCCGCTTCTCGTTGAGGCGATGAAGCATTCCTTGCTGTGGCATTGCCTCTCAAAGCTGCTTCATTTTCTCTTTTTGGCTCGTCTCTATCGACTTGAGGCAATACCGAATCAAGCATCGTGGCAAGTACCATTGTTGCATCGTAGTCACTCAACATGGTATGATCTCCAGGCCCAAACCTTGGCGCAAAAAGGACAGGGTCTCCAGCTTTGTCAAAGTACATGTGCATCCCTGCCTCAGCTCCTTCACAGAATGCCAGCATTGCCTTGAGCTCTTTCAGGCTGAACGTGACATCCACTGCCTCGCCTGTATGAGAGTATTCTTGCAACTCCTCCCTAGGGTCAATCCATAGTTGAGTGTGCAACGAGGCATCGGTGCTGTCTTTGATTGGATCCACAAAGCTTCGTAACTCAACAGCCTTGACCTCTGGGGGCTGAGATGCATAGTCAGATGGCGCCTGCGTCAGGATTGGTTCCGTAGCAATCAGGGTTATCTCTTGCAGAGTTGCCTGAAAATTCACAAGTAACCTGTTCAAATCCCTGGGTTTTACAACAAGATGGCTGGAAAACCTCGTCCGATCCAATATTGCCCCAATGGACTCACTTTCTTGAGAGCAAGAAATCCAGTAGGTCTTTCTGATTCCATTTATACAATCTAGGGACCATTTGACCTTGACGGCTTCCACATTTGGTACACTGATAGACAACTTGTCCACGCTGCTGGGCGTTGTCCGGAGCACACTGCACACTGACTTCAACAGGATGCTGCACTTAATGCCTGAACTCAAACTTGCCACCTGAAACTCATCAAAGAACTGAGGCTTGAAAGTCACGGCAAAAAGTGCCGACCTTGCAGCATTCATGGTGTGGAGCACAACTTGATCTGTGTATGCCTCCATCAGAAGCTCGGTCCCGACCCTAGCTAAGCAGTTGACGGCCCTACAAATAGCCTTCAACTGATTGCTGCCGCTAATGACCAGATCCATGGTGGTGATTGGTACACAATCCAATGCTGAAAAGGATTCGCAATCATCCAGGATGATATCTCAGCGGATTGCTGCCGCTAATGACCAGATCAATGGTGGCGATTGGTACGATCAGATGCTGAAAAGGATTGGAAATAAGCCAGAATGATAACTCGGCGGCGAGAGAGCATCGCACCATCATGGGCATCTGTTCTTTTCATGTATCAGATCGGAGCCTCAGAGATCGTGTTGCCAATTTGCCATCGAGGAGTTTCAACTGCTCGAAAAACGTACCGCTCGATCACAGACGCACCACCTCTTCCCTTTCGCCACTGCATCGACCTGCGATGCAGTGGGTCAGCACAAAGCAGAATGACTGACCAGTTCCAGGCATCGGAGCATACAAGCCCCAGCGCGCTGAATGCTCCCTAAGCGCCCAATGCTCCCAAAGTCCCTCCTCCATCAGCTGTTGAGTAAGAAGAGAGAATTGAGCACAACTGGCCTCATGCAGGAACAGCACAGCGTGATGAACCAGGCGGGAGCAACTCTCGCCTTCACCCGCAGATTGGGACCGATCCTATAAGTACCGTCTTTCCTCCTCTCTCGTTTCAGCCTTCCCCCTTACCACGCACGCCGTCTCTCCTCCCAGCCTTTCTCCCTACAACCTCAGCTCCCCCCGTGAAACCTCCACAGCCCGCGCTCCACCACCACTGTCTCAAACAAAAACAGGTCCACCTCGTAAAGCCCGGTCGACTCCCTCCATGCTGCTTTCAGCCAGTATTCGCAAAACCTGGTGGCGCGGCACTACCGGCCGTGCAGGGCTCCCGGTAGTGCCGCGCCGCCCTCCCCTTAACGTCAGTTGACAAATGTTTGAATCTTGGATTGGATGCTTTTAGTGGTCATTGATGTGGGATGCTGGACCCGGTTTTCAGCAGGTGACACTCCCCACCAATAGATAGGAGCCATCCGGCAAAGCTGTTACCGGGGGCTGCTTTTTATTTTTTTTTACAAAAACAGAAATTTACCAGCCCCGGCAGCAGACAAGGCCATCCTGCAAAACCACAGCCTTCAAAAAAAAAAAAAGATGTTTTTAGTGGTCTGAATATGCCCTTTGGCAGGGTTACCCGCCCGAACGTTCGGGAGTTGGGGCCAGGGTTGTTCGGGGGGTTGGGGCCCGCCAAACCCAATTATGGGCCCTGAAATTTTTGAGTTTTTTTCTAGGCTGTTTTTCCGGGCGCCTGGGCACCCAACTTGTGCCCGAATACACGCCCGGGTGCCCGGCCAGGCATGACCCCCGGGTAGGGTTCCGGGCAGCCCCAGCGCAAAAAAAAACGAAAGTCAAAAAAAATCCAGAAAAACATTATTTTGTGTAGAATTGCAATACGAACAACTTTTGGCTGACGGTCACATGGTTTTGGGTTTGTTGCGTTTGTAGGATTCTCTTAGGATTTCACGACGGTAGAGCTTTATTAGTTTGTTTTGCTTTTCATAGCTGTGTATGATATATGGTGTTTTATTTGGTTTGGACTTTTCGCGCCGCATTAGGTGATATAGGATAACGCTGTTCAGGGTTTGTTTAAATTTTGTTTTAGAAATTTAGATTAAGAATTTGATAAATTCTGTTTCAGATCAGAATTCTTAGATGGAGGAACGGCAGTTATGGGTTGGGATTACGATGTTTACTTTGTGCCTAGGGTTTGTGGTGAGTAGGTGTTTGTAGGATCCTCTTAGGATTTTATGATGGTAGAGCTGTTTTTGCCGCATTAGGTGACATGGGATAACGCTATTTAGGGTGTATAGAGTGTGTGTGTGTGTGTACAACAAATGTGCAATTCTTTCGAGATGAATAAATATGCAACCGGACTCATCTTCTCCTTCACTCGGCATGCATGCAAACAGATGGCAATCACACTGGCGCCAGTCGCCCACACAAAGCTCAGAGATATCGAGGCCAAGAACACAGTTCAGATTCAAACTTGCTTCGAATGGCTATGGAACCTGTGCGCCCTCGCAACACCCTTGCGACAATGTATTCCCAGCAACTGTTCACACGCATGCTACTCTGGATCTCCCTGGATGTCCCACATACGCTCACACTCTTCACACAACTCACTCACACAGGTACGCTACAGCCTACTACTATCTGCGGCAGCTATGGCCGTCTTCTACTCCCTGCTACTAGCGGCTATGGCTGCTTCATCTCCCCCTCTTCTTCCTCGGACACCTGCAGACCTCCTTGCACAAGACGCTCAGGCAGCGCTTCCGCACGGCTCACAGGCTGAATGAATGAATGAATAACTGGACGCTGCCTCTTGATTTATACTTCGGTTGGTCGCTGGTCTGCTCCTTTCCACCGGTCCTAGGGTGCACACAGTCCCACATGGTACTTGCTGACTGGACAAAGTGCGACTGGGACTGGATACCGCTGACTAGACAAGGTTGGACTGCCCACTGGCCCACTTGCCTCCAGCCTACCCTAAGCAATTCTCGAAAGGCCACTTCCGGACCTTCCAGAAGTCTGTAGACTTGGCCTTTCAAGACTGTAGCAGCCACAACCTTGACCTTTCAGGACTGTTGCAGCTACGACTTCTACACAGGTACGAACCCTACTTGACAGACCTACGGTTCAAAACCCAACGACTACACAAACCTACGACAGACAACAGACAACTACCAAGACACAAGTCACGGGTTCAAACACACAGGGGTCGACATGGCATTGTACACAGGTGAGGACAAGGTCTGGGGATCGAGCCCTGGGATCTCCGTCTGCTACTGCAAAGGTGAAAACCGTTTCACTCCTGCCGGCCTAAATTCGAGGTCCTCCGAGAATATGTCAATCTACAGCGGGATCTTTACCCTTCTTAGCTCTTTCATAGGCGCGGATTACATCGGGAGCAGTCTCTAGAAGCTCTGTTCGAGTAAACCAGCGGTCGTCTTCCGGTTCTTGATAAGAAAATCTAACTTTGTATTGTTTATGCGGTCAATGTCGTACCTTCCGTCCATATCCGGAGGGATCATGGACCATCTTGATGGGAACTGTTGACTCGTAGTGCAAGGCAACAACTTTGACGCGTGAAAAACTGGGTAGGTGTGGAGGTGTGCTGGAATTTCTATTGTGTAGGACGGTCCATCTTGTCCGCCCTTGACTTCTAGGAATGGCCATGGTCCTCTATACGCAGGCAACAGTTTTTGCAAGATGTTCTCCTCAGGAGCGAATTATTTGGACTTGACCCAGACTAGGTCGCCTACCTGGAACTGTGACGGGCGACAATGCTTGTTGGCTTATTCTATCATTTTATGTTGGGCCTTCCTGAGGTTCTCTATTACGGTAGCAATCTCTTTCTCGTGCTGGATTGCAAACTCCCTAGTACCGGGCGATAGCCTCTGGATCTGATCCCGGTTCAGTCCCTCAAACGGTCTGTGTGGTCTAAAGGACTTATGCAGTTCGTTGGGAGTGTGACAGGTTGCTAGATGAATGCTATTGTTGTATGCGCTGGCTACCTTTGAGAGCATCTCATCCCATTTGACTTGATCAGGTCTAATGTACATTCTAAGAACTTGTTGCAGGATTTTATTCATTTGTTCAGTCTGACCGTTAGTCTCTGGGTGACCGCCACATGACATCAACAGTCGTAGACTCTCATCGGTTCCTGCCAGTTCTGACTGGTGAACCTGGTATCTCTGTCACTGACTATCGACAGCGGTATACCATGCTCACTGACCCAATGATCAAAGGAACTTCTCTATTACTAAGTCGGTGCGTGCCCCTAAAGACAAAGGAATAAAAGCCGCATATTTGCTAAACCTAGCGACGAAAACCATGACTTGGCTATTGCCATGCCTACTTCGGACCCCAGCATCCATGAAATCTATAGACACCGACTCTCCGGGTCCTGAGGGAATGGGCAAAGGTCTGAGAAGACCCGGAGGGCCTCGCGTGGTGGTCTTATTTCGCTGGCACACCTTACAACTGCGTACATACTCTATGCAGTCAGCCTTCATGCCAGACCATGTATACGCGCAGACGAGATTGGCTAATCTCTTTTGCCAACCGAAGTGTCCCTCTGTATCGTGGCATTCCCCCAAGATCAAACTACGGATCTCCTCACTGTTGGGAACGCACACTCGGTCGGCTATGTTAGTATTCTCAAATAACAACCCCTTTGTAGTGCGGTAATCTGGTTCAGACGCTAGGGCCTCCTTAACTCTTTTGAGGAGGTCACTATAAATGGGGTCCTGCGCATACACCTCTTTGACCTTTTGTTGCAGGTCTCTCCCTATGTCCAAACGGTGTACTATCGCTCCAAAGTAATCTGCTCTCCTACTCAGAGCGTCCACAACTAAATTGTACTTTCCTTTGACAGGCTTGAGCTCAAAGTCAAACTGGTCGATCTCTGCGGCCCACCTAGTGAGCTTAGGTGTCATCTTGGCCTGCGTCTTCAGCCACCTCAATGTCTCATGGTATGAATAGACTTTGAAGTGCCTCCCAAGCAAGTAATGCTTCCACTGGTCTAGTGCTTTCCTGAGAGCGTAGAGTTCCCTCTCATAGGTTGATGTAGCTACCTTCTCTGAAGGCATCCTAGCAGACATGAACTTTACGGGTCTATACCCATTGCCATCATCTTGTTGTAGGACAGCACCTATACCGTACAGACTTGCATCAGTGGTGACAACAAACGGAAAAGATGGATCGGCTACCTTGAGGACTCGGTACTCTTTCAAGGCCCACTTTAATTCCTTTAGGGCCGATGCACAGTCTTGGTCCCACTTCCAGACCGMTTCTTTCTTTAGCARTCTGCGAAGGGGAGCAGCGATKGCAGAGAAGTTCCTCACGAACTTCCTATAATAATTTGCCAATCCTAAGAATGACCGCAACTCTGTCAATGTGCAGGGAGTTGGTCAGTCTCTAGTCGCTGTTATTTTGTTGTCCTGGCAGAGAAGTTCCTCACGAACTTCCTATAATAATTTTCCAATCCTAAGAATGACCGCAACTCTGTCAATGTGCGGGGAGTTGGTCAGTCTCTAGTCGCTGTTATTTTGTTGTCCTCAGGCTTTATGCCATCTCCATCTAAGATGTGGCCCAAGTACAACACTTGTATCTAGGCCCAAGTACAACACCTGTATCTTGGCCCACTCACACTTTTTTGCGTTGATCTTGAAGTTAGCTTCTCTCAGCTTCTCCAAGACCTGTCTCAGATGAGCCTCGTGCTCCTAGAGGGTCTTGCTAAACATTAGAATATCATATAAATATACAATCATGAATCTATCTAACCACGGCCTAAACAAATCGTCCATACAACGTTGAAACGTGGTTGGCGCATTGGTTAGTCCAAAGGGCATCACTATGAACTCATAGTGCCCATATCTAGTCTGAAACACCGTCTTGTACTGATCATCAGGATGGACTTCTATTTAATGATAACTTGACTTCAAATCTATCTTGGAGAAATACTTGCAGACCTGCACCCGGTCCAACAGGTCATCTATACGGGCAATGGTTCTACGTTCTTCACAGTGACGGCGTTAAGATCCCTATAGTCAATGCACATTCTTAACTCTCCCTCTTTCTTGGGGACGAACAGAACAAGCGCTCCAAACGAAGACGAACTGGGCCTAATCCAACCCTTTCTGAGCTCGTTCAATTGCTTGCGCAACTTCTCTAACTCCCTTGGGGACATTCTATACACAACTCCCTTAGGAGTCCTACTGCCGGGCTCTATGACATTTTATACACAACTCCCTTAGGAGTCCTACTGCCAGGCTCTATCTCAATGTGATGCTGGATTGGTCGCGGCACCACTCCGATAGGCGCCTCAGACAAATCTGCATACTCTTCCAGCAGTTTGGCAATGCCAGGGTCGATTGGCTCTTCGTTTTTAGGTTCAGTAATTGGCCTAACATAGGCTACAAAGGTCTGTTCTTCTAGTTCCTCCTTCTTCACTAACCTTGCGAACGCAGGAGCGCTGAGGCAGCAATGTGCTAAGGGGTTGTCTACCCCAGACACATGAAACAGGCGAGCAGTTTTAACTTCACCTGACGGACTAGGGAGCCCACACTCGTGCTCTCTTAAGTGAAGTGTGGCTCCTGCTGCCTCTTCCCAGTCCGTTCCTAGGACCATATCAAATGGGAGATTGTCCTCTACGAGGAAAGTCAGGGAATGGATGACTCTCTCTACCTTCCCATCTTTCTCTAGGCGGAAATATGTCTGGACTCCCACGACGTAATCCTCGATTCGCATAGTGCGATTGTCTGCGAGGATACTGACTATAGGTTCTTCTAGCTTTTGGACTTTTAAATTGAGCTTCAGTTTCTGCAACACTTTGCGGCTAATATAGCTACGGGTGGCGCCACTGTCTATAAGGGCCCCTACCCTGCCTCTAAAGACCTTTATATCTACTAACACTAGTTGTCCTTTTCCATCTTTCTTCATCTTGGCCCAGGTTGGCATCCTCTCCTTCAACTCTTCTACCAGACCTGTGAGGGAAGTGCCTAGAGAGACTCTAACGCAAACAATCTCTGGACAGCTACCTAGGCACTGGCCAGCAACCTCTGCCATAGACACGTGGTTTGGGAGTTTCTCTATGGTGCGCGCACTCTTCTCAACATGGTCTAGGGTTAAGGGCAGTTGTGACCCCTACCGGCGGTTGCCTTTTGCTACCTCTGCAGCAGCTCGCCGGGCATCTCTATATTTGGGGCAGTATTTGATAATGTGCCTCGGATCACTGCAGTAAATGCATTGAACCACGTTTATCCTTCTCTGCCATACGGTTTGATCTAAGCCCTGTGCTTCCCACGGGTCTGCCTTGCGGCAGGCCAGGGTGCCATTCACCCCTCCTGGGTTTGATCCATTTGAACGAGGACGGTTTTGCAGGGGACCTTGACCCCTGCCTCCCTCTTGGCGGTTTCCTCTTCCGCCAACCCCCTAATTGCCCTGCCCTCGACCACCAAAGGTCTGGCTCCCTTGGACGCAGCCTCTCCCTCTTCCCTGCAGCCTCCCTCTAACCGCAACAGCAGCATAAGTCCTCCCCTGACTAGTGCTACTCTCTTCCTCTTCTAGGCCCCACTCAATTTGACTATAGGGGACCTCTTCCATACCATCTTCATCTAAAGTAAGGATCAAGTGATCCTTGGCCCTGACTTGGCCCGAGATGGTACGACCCTTCCATTTTTGCCCCTTGTCCAAATCTTTATGCCAGAAAGCAGATGTTGGCATGGACTGGGCTTCAAAAGCCACCAGCTCCTTACTCCATGTATCGTAGGTCATGGTAGGTTGTCTACTCTTCTTAAAAAAGTGTTCGTGCAAAGCTTCGGGCATGGCACGAAAGAATAGTTGGACCAATTGGGTCCTAATCACCCCATGTCCAGGGACGGCAACTAACTCATCCACAACACCCTTGAGTGCCCTGGCACTCTTCCACTGACGAGAGTGGATAGTTTGCAGCTTGTCGGAGGCCCTAAGCCCCTAAGTGACATCTGTAAATCGCTCGCGGAGTAATTTGAAAAATTCGCTTAGGGGAGTAATCATGGAGTAGGCTACCATATCATTCTCGCATTTGGCGGCGCGGACAAGCGATCTAGCGAAGCTAGATGCTTCATCTTTAAGGGCGTGGAAGGCAATGAGGACTTGCTCCTCAAGTAAGATCTTTTGGAGGTGAACATAAGAATTAATGTTCACCTCCCAGTTGTCAAAGTCCTCTCCCCTCTTTCCGCTATAGGAGTCCGGGAACTTCACCTTTACTGGCTCCCTACGCGGACGGGCTTCTTCTTCCTTTGGGGCTGCTAACTTGGCGCCCTCTATGGCGCCTGTGCGAAATATTTTTGTATTCGTTAATCTGGCCTGCATCTCGGTGCCCACGCGCATCATTATGTCGTGCGCAAAATCTTTGAAGCCTACGCACATGGACTGCAGGGCTATATCATGGCCCCGTAGATAACTCGTTTGCGCTTGTTGTGCCCGGAGGATCACTTCCACGTTCTAGAGAATAAACTCCACTTTGTTTTGAAGATCTATTTGCGCGGGCAAGCGTGCATGTTGCTCCCCTGCGGCGGCCAATTCTTTCTCTATCTTCGTTGCCGCCTCTATGCGCCTTTTTTTTCCTCTTCTGAGATGCAACTTCCATTCCATCCTCTTCTCATCCTCCAACGCATGTCGTTGCAAGCGATCTTGCACCGCCTAGATCTCTGCTATCACCGCATCCCTCTCATCCTGGGGAAGGTACATCATCGCCTCCTCATCTTTTTCGAGGTATAAATTAGCCACCCATTCCGTCACCACCTTCTTTTCCTCTTCTGTCGTCCCACTTGACTCCCCTCTTTCTGCATTCCTGACATTTCGCTCCAGGGGAGTCTCTTCTACTTCTTCTTCTTCTCCTTCTTTTTCTTCTACTGCCTTCAACTTTTTTTCTTCTTCTTTCTTCAATCTCTCCATCTCCTCCTCCAACTTTTTCTTCTTCGTCGCCTGCTCCTCCAATAAGGCGAACCTCTTGGCCTGCTTAATCAACTCCTCCGCCTCTTTTTCTTTTCTCTCTTTCAATAGGGCAGCATCTTGCTCTCCTTGAGCCTTACTAGACGGGGTGGTGCTTGTACGCTTCGCATGGTCACCATGGTGCAAGGTGAACAACCACGTGACAGTTCCACTCCTCACCACTTAGACTTCCACCCACTGATTGACTGGCTAACTGACCGACCTTCTAAGGACCACAGAGTCCTCCCCTTTGTTCCAGCCAAGTTAGCACAGCCAAGGGAAGCTTTCGCCACCACTGTCCGTTACAATCCTCAACCCAGATGCCCTGCACCTGCAGTCAACCCACCTGGCTTTCACTCCGGCTCAAAACCCTGTCAACTAGGGTCTTTAGCCTAGACCTATGGCTATGGCTTTCATTACAGGACTTCACTGCTGATTAGGAGGCATTTAAGGAGATCCCCCATAACTCCTCACGAATTCTTTAACATCGCACACAGGACGATGCGATCAACAAGTCCTCTCAAGACTTAGACAGTCGGTTGTGCAGCCCACTGCTCGGATTTTGGGCCAACCATGCCACATTGAGCAGCCTGCCAGTCTGTACCGGTCCTTGGGAGGGTTAGGCCTCCGGGATGTGTCAGTCGTCAGACATGGACAGCAGCCCTACTCAGCCTGTGTGGGTTTGGTCAACGCAGCTCTACGACCTCATTCACGAAACCCTATCACTTGGACAGAAGTGACTCGATGCAGAAAGAAGAGACAAACAGACTCAGCAAGTACCATGGGGTGAGTGCACATCCACAGGGCGAGGGGATAGCTTGAAGGCTTGGCAAGATTATACCAGCTCCAGCTTGGTCAAATCTCGGTCAACGGCCTTGGTCAACGTCGTTCAACAACTTGGTCAACATCGGGCAACACCTTGGTCAACGTTGGTCAACCTCCTGGTTAATGCTAGTCAACTCCTCGGTCAACGCTCCAGTCAATCTCAATAAGTTCAGCTATGGCTGCCGACCCATTCTCCTTCACCAACCTTCACCTTCCTCCTTTGTCTCTCCTCTTCTCTCTCCTTTTCACCCCGGCTATGGCTTCTCTCTTCTCTTTTGTTTCTCCCTTCTCCTCTATTTTCTTTCTTCTTTCCAACTTCGTCTTCGTCACTCCCATTCTCCTTCTTCATCAAGTCCGAGCTCGGCGGCTACAGCCGCCACCTTTCTTCTTCGTCGGTCGCACAATAATCTTCTCTTTCTCTCTCTCTCTCTCTCTCTCTCTCTCTCTCTCTCTCTCTCTCTCTCTCTCTCTCTCTCTCTCTCTCTCTCTCTCTCTCTCTC
>BFEA01000001.1:9257216-9283895 GCA_003427395.1 Chara braunii
TCCCCCCCTGGCATAGAGAGAGGGGATGTACAACTTCCAGCGGTATCATACCCCATGCATATGGCCCTCAAGGACAATTTTCTTTTTTGTTCTGTTTCTTAACAAACAGAGCTCCAGTCTATTCATGGGGAGCAGCATGTGCCCTCAAGGACAATTTCAATTTTGTGCAGTTTGTTCTCAAAAGAAAAAGAAAAGAAAAAAACCTCAATTTCCAGTGGCAGTTCTACGGTTCCTCTTGCACAACTGCTTCTCCCTGTATCAGAGCATGCTTAGACTTTCTCAACTCATCTCTGGACGTAATCGAAGATACATGCAGGACAAGTCATATTTGCAGTCAGAGGGTGCTTTATCAGGGACACTCTGTCTCCTCGTCATCTTCTCTCCTCCTCCTCCTCCTCCTCCTCCTCGTTGTCCTTGTCCTCGTCCTTGTCCTGCCCCCCCCGCCTCCCTCCTCCCCTGCTCCTCCTCCTGTTGCTCCTCCTCACACATATGGCTTCTTTATAGAGCACTTCACAAGCTCGAAAGAATAACTTGTGTGCATTGAACAGGAGAAAGAACTTCAACTTGATCGGTTCATCTGATGCTTTCTGAGAAAAGCGAGCATGCAGCTCCATCTACCATATGCTGCACACACCATAAGCTCATGTGCTGGTTTGCAGTTGCGAATGGGTCCTCATGCCTCAGGTTGTGCACTGACGATATGCTGAGTCATGACTCTGCAGATGCTGAAAGGTTCACTCTGCAGCTGCAAGAGGGCAAGATTTTGTCAGCATATGAACTTAGTTCAGGCCTGATGTATCTCACATCAATGAGAGAGGGCCTCGCCGGGGGTCGCCGATCTACTCAGCAAACTCGTATTTTGGTGAGGTAGGCGTCGTGGCACCACCTCAGCAAACTCTTTCTGTCAGACAATCGCTTCAAATCCTAAAAGCAGCATTGGCAAGGACTCACCAAAACTGCAGACACAGGCAGGGAGTTTGGTGAGTCCACCGTTTGACCCACTAAAATGGTGAGTAGGAGACATGTCTGGGACGGCAGTCTGGGCCAAATTTTTGTTCTCTTGTGCTGCCTTCAGCCGACCGGTCTGGACACGACCCTGTGAGAATAGTTTGGTGAGGTGGTGAAGTGAGAACTCTGTTTCATGAGTTTCAGAGGCCTTTTCTCGGTGGTGAAAACTCACCATCCATTTTCAAGGTTGATGCGGCGAGGCTCTTTGCTTTTTATTTTTGTTTTTTTTTTAACATCCGCCTCCACTGCTACTTTATTCCGCGAGTGATGAGTTAACCCGGCCAGCGTACCCATATGCCGGAAAAATCTGTGTGACTGTCTGTTAAGAAAAAGAGGTTAGAAAGAGCAACCCCTGGTAGCAGCTTTGTCAGGTGGCTCCTGTCTATTGGTGGGGAGCATCACCTGCTGGAAACCCGGTCCAGCATCCCATTATAAAAAGGAGATTACAGGGGCCTTTACCCAGCTTTGGCTAGGGACTGCAAAATGTGCCCCCCTCCTGGAAACCGGGTCCAGTGTCCCAGAAAATGAGTCTAATTATGACTCTAATATTCTTTGACTGCGCACCGGGGGAAGGGGGCCATTGACCGATGCCTCGCGCTCCAAGGGGGCACCGGAGCTCTGACCCTGATCTCTGCCACCCGTCACCCTTTATGGCTCCAATTGGTTGGTGTCTTGGGTAATGTCTTGCAGGATTTCCACCAAAGACAGTGGATGGGCGGGAAAGGGGTCTGCGAAGTCTGATGCCTGTCTAAGTGGCACGATGGGGTCGACTGGTGTCCAGTCATGAAACTGCAGTTGGTAATCTTTAACCATGTTGGCCACTGTGCGGCATTCCTCCTCTTCTTGTTGTTGCCCTTTTCGAGGTTTGTCCCCTGACCAGGTCACTTCCGCCACCCAACCCTCCCACTTTCCCCCTAGCCATTCCTCGCGGAACCGTGAGATGATCTTGCAAATGTCCCTTCTGGCGTGAACAAAACTCATTCTTTGCCTGGCCGCTTGCCACGGGTTGGTGATCTCTGCCTGGACGAGCTGTCTGACTTGTTCAGTTACCTCACCTTCCTCCACCCTCGCTCCCTATTTGGTACAAATCGGCCCTCTGGCAACTGGAAAAGGGTAGCATCAGGAGCCTAAAAAAGCACCTGATGGCATTCCTCTGGCGAGGGAATCATGAGCAACAAAATGTGATAAACAGGGTGGCGTGGGATAAGCTGATCCAGCCCAAAACCAGGGGAGGACTGGGCTTGCTGGACCTCACGTTACAAGCCACCGCGCTATCACTCCAATGGATCAAGAGATTGATTACCAGAGTAAACCCTCCGTGGCGGGACTTGGCAGTAGAGCAAATCTGCAGACTCGCACCGAGAACAGTTATTACAGTGGACCCCCTCACATGGCTCGAGGACCGGTTTCTGAGAAGGAACCTTAGCCAAGACAAGTTCCTTCTCAGAAACCGGAGGCGATCCGAGGCATAATGCTGCCTCCGCAAACCTCCCCAAAGACACACTCCGCCCCCAGCCCCAGTCCAGTCCACATTTCTGCCGTCTCACTGCGGACGAAAGCAACCGAGTGTTCAGGTTATAAGCCCATGCAAGAGCCATGGCGCCAGAGAAAGTCTCCCCTGGTTGGTCACTGCAGCTAATTTATTCTTCAAACCCATCCCCCAAGTCTTCAGAAACCAGCGACATCTTTTCCTTCCGGTCTTTTTCTTCTGCACTCTCCGGGCCCAGTCCACCAGAATGACTGTGTGTAGCTGTTGTCGGATTTCCACCTGCATCTGTTGCGACACTGTTACTTCCTTCTTGAATACTTTGGCATTTCTTCCCTGCCATAATACCCAAAGAAGTATGGACCTTGCCACTGAGCTACATACCCCCATCCAGTCCTGTTGTTCAAGTGTAACGGTAGCCGCCCTGTCAAAATCCACTCATCACTCCACTCCAAGACGTTGTTGGTCAGGTTTTTCCAATGCTCCCTCCACCAAGTCCAGATTTGTTGAGCAACTGGGCATTCCAGAAATAGATGCCGAGTGGATTCTTCTTCCACATTGCATTGGACACAAACAGGATCTACATCCATTCCTCGTTTTCGTAACCAGGTAACAAGAGTTAGTTTAGGTATTACTACATATATAAGTTAACTTTTTTCTCTGCTCTTTGAGGACAGAGACTATTATTTGGTTTTCTTCCTTTTGTTTCATTCTGAGTTTTTCCCCTTTTGAGCTTGTTGTTAGTGCTGGTTCCGGGATAATGTGAGGACCCGGCCTCGATAACCTTTTCATGAGTAATAAAGACATCGCTCTTTTGAAAAAAAAAAAAAAAAAAAAAAAAAAAAGAATCTAGATAGTAGAAGAAGACAGTTCATAGGGTGAGAGTCTTACATGGAAAAAAATTGTGGGTGGCATTTAGGCCAGAAGTGCCAATCCAGGATCTCCCCATGGATGTGGCAGAGTGGAGATGGAAGGTTCCAAGAAGGAATGGAAGACCCAAATATCGGTACCTCCATACACTGGGAGTTAAAGCGACCTATCGGATGCTCAGGACTAGATTGTATATGAGAGATCGTACAGTAGATCGTTGGGCACGACACCTAAACGTCCCATTTGAAGTCCTGAGACCTATAAAATGGTTTAAAGAGGTGAAGAACAAACCGACCAAGACTGCCTCACTCCAATGGAAGATTACCCACCGGGCCACCGTTGCTTACCGACAAATGCATGGCTCATAGACCATACCCACCTGGAGCAGAAAGGGTTGGCTCTCCCCTGGTGTCTCGCGTGCGTGGAGGGCTTCCCCTCTCGAAGGAACAACGAGACAATAGAGCACCTCTTCCTGCAGTGCCCAGCCTCTATCCTTACGTGGCGTGGATGAGTCTGGATTTGGAACCAACTACAAGTGGACAAAGATTGGTCGTGGGAATGGAGGGCCCTGCTAACTGGTTATTGGTCGGCCTAAACCTCGACTTTCACAGCCAACTTATTTAGAATTGGGAGGGAAGCAGTGTTATGGGCTATTTGGCGTCGCAGATGCATTTTAGCACTTGAAGGCGCCCGTGTGGGAAGTGGGGAAATAACGAAAATGATTAAAGACATGACTGAAACCACAATCCGAGCCCAGTGGAAAAAGACGGTACAAGGGATGAAAGCTCTCACAAAAAGATCATATATTATTAAAAAACTACACGAATTTTTCATGGATTGGTTGGGGGGGAAACGATAAGGATGGATTGCATGGACACAAATTCATACAATGAGATGACTGGTATTCGGATGAAAATGATCGGCTGGAAACATCATAGAAGGACTATCATTTGCTCTTTCATAAATGTCCCCAACGACATACCCTCCCCCCCCCCTAGATTTCCCTGACCTATTCCCCCAACCAAATAATACCTTGTATGACTGAGACACAGTGGAGCCCGCCCAACACAATCCTGGGGGGACCAGTCAAGATGGAGAAAGGGAATAGGAGGATCAGGTTGTCTGTCCCAGTCGCCCCCTGGACGCAGAACCTGCCCCCTCATCCCCCCTCCCACTTCGCCGATCCACCTAAGACTTGTTGAGAGGATATGCCCCCTCTGTCCACGGTGTTACTTCGAGTCAGGTAAGTCCCTGGTAGGCAGTTACTAACTTTCTTGAAAAAACAATTTGCGTCTCCATGCTAGGGACTTCGGCAACCTGCTCAGTTAATCCTCTGGAATTCAGAGTAGTCAATGCTGGCAGACCTTTTCCAGATACATTCTTAACCCTTCTGCCAAGTTCTCTGTTTTTTTTAATTCATTCTGTACAAGGGACGTTGGACCCGTTTTCCAACAGGTGATGCTCCCCACCAATAGATGGAGTCTCTCCCCAGGCAATAGTGGTGTCTGCTCTTACCAGCACCACTAGCACTAGAGGGAATGTTATAAAAAAAAAAAAAAAAAATCACATTGGCCCTGATTTTGGTTTCATGCATTCGTTGTTGTGCCAGTGTGAGTATGCCCTCAAGGAGAGCGTTTGAGTGGATCACGGGATACGCCCTGCCTCGCTGGCAGGGGATCTTGATATAGCTCAGTGGTTAGAGCACCGGTTGGAAATGCGCATATCGGTATGAGGTTGTGGGTTCAAATCCGCAGCCTTGCGCATGGACACCGGCAGGGCGTTCGAATGACGCACAGCTGGACACACCCCCTTGGGCTGATGCATGGTCAACTATTACAAACACTGCCTGCGCACCACCCAAGGGTTGTCCACGGTGTTGTATGTCGGGTCTTGATACCGTGTGGGTTGCTTGTCGCTGTTGCTTGTGATTGTTCTGTTGATCTCCCCAGTCAACGACCATTTCGTCAAAATGGACATTTTTTATTTTTTGAACGAATTGAAACTGAGTTTTTTGGGCGAAAACTCGTCAAAATTTGTTGTTCCTGAGGGTCCGGCGTTTGTAAAACGCTGGACCCCCTGGCTGTACATGGACCTAGCTTGAGACCAGGCAGTTAGTCTGGCATATCACACACAGGTGTCGTTTGCGATTGTTCCTCAAATGGTAGAGTCTTCAGGTCACATGTCATAGATCATTGGTGTGAGTCTGGCTTGGGACTTTGGAGGGGTTCTTGTTCAACTTGGCCTGTCATCTACATAGTGCTATACATATCTGGCCTTCGGGCACATACATCTCACTATACACTTACACAAAGCACACATTGCCTTCAGCCAGACACAAACGACAGAAGGTTGCACTTCTTACTAACTTATTGTAAAAACAAAATGAAAAAAAATAATTAAAAACATATAAACAGCAAGGCAAAAGTGCACTTTCATGAAATTTAACCAACATTTCAATTTGCCGATTTTCACAATTTTCACAGCTGCCCGAAACAAGCATCTCCAGGAACCCAACAAACACCAAACTTGGCACATACATGCTTTGACCAAAAACAAAACAGGGCAAAAAAAAAAGCAAAAAAAACAAAAAAACATGATCCCCACTGCACTTTTCATGGATGTGAAGGTTACCCTTGGGGTGAAAAGTGGGGGTACTTGTTAACCATTTGTGTGGCTTGTGAACATATATACACAACCTACGAGCTCATACAAACATATATAGCCTCTGGGCAGACATATATACACAACTATGATACAGGGCTGGGGGGGTCTATCAGGTATATGACGGGGTCTACTCGTGCATGGCTTAGCTACAGGGTAGGGTAGGGATAAAATTGCTCCGGCTAATCCGAGTTCCACCTAGCCTCGGGTAAGTTAGGGGAAGGACGGTAGGATGTGTCCGTGGGCGCTGACTTGCCTTGCTTTGGTACTCCTGCTGGGTAGACTCTCTGAATTGGGTCTGTAGAAGATTGCATGAGCCTAGCGTCCGAAGTTCCCGTACGACAAGGTTCGTCCGCTTCCGCTTCCACTAGGGCTGGGGGGTTGGCCCATCCTTGGTGCTTGTCACTGCTGTCTGGTCCAAGTTGCCCTCGATACTGGTAGGGTGATGGTCCTGAGTGCTGGTCACACTGAGGTAGGATAGTAGGNGGTCAATAAAAAGCCCCTCGAGTACTTCATTTCTTTCTCAAAATATAAGGACTTCACGCTTGAACATGGGAACCGTCACAGGAGGCAGTCCCGTCGGGCACACTAAGGGACTCCACTCCCTCTCTGTGGYACGTGAGACTCGGACTGCAATCGTCACGTAGCACTTGTCATAGGTGCACCCTCAGGCAATAAAGAAAGATGGAAGAAGTGAATCTGGCTACGTTCTTTGAGGGATACATTCATCCACTGTCCATTCTACCCTTCAAGAAGATGGCACAGCCTTTTGCAGCACTTTCGAAGGTCGGGCTCGTCCCCACCTTGGGACTTGAGAAGTCACCACTTTAATTTTCTTTTTTCTCTTTTCTTCGATTTTCTGGAGTTTTCTTCCTTTTTCTGGAGTGTCGCAGGCGTCGCACTAGGCCATGACTCGTGTGTTAGTGGAACCATGCCCCCGGAAAAGAACTGGCTGGCCGTTGAAAACAGGCGCCTACTGCTGCTTTGGGGACTATAAGTCCCCTGCCCCTTTTGATTGCGCCACTTGGCGCTTCAAGTTCTAGATTTTTTTTTTTTTTTTTTTTCCCGTTGGCCTTAGCCAACTGTCACATTGTAGCAACCCCATGCCCTGTTGAAACACCGACCCCACTTCGATCCCTGGCAATATTAAAAAAACAAATTGACCGTTTCTCGTTTTATGCGTATCATCCTTGCGCAGGGGCCATGTTCAAACCCGCGCGGCTAATCTCAGCCTCATGATCTCGTCATCGCACGACCGAGATTGGCCACGTCCGAATGCCTCATAAAAAGGTCAGCTCCAAAAGGAGCCAGCCAGTAGGATTTGTTAGTGTCGATCCCTAAATCTGCAAGATGGAAGTTCGACCCGATACCTACTGGCTAGCTCCTACTCATGGTATAGGAGGAGTAACCCTTATATATGAAGGGTTTTTCCCCAGCACACCGCCCAACCTATGGCTAGGCAATCTTTGCCTGCCTGCCCCCTCTTCCGTACCAGTTACCTATCGACAACCTAAGTGGTTGCCCAACCGTGCAGGCTGCGCCGCCGGCTTCTCGGTTCTTGGTGCTGAATCACTTCCCGCAGCCTGAAAAAAAAAAACAAAAAAAAACTTAGGCTTCCTATTATTCCCATGCAAAGGCCCCATACTCGGCTCGTTCCTCTTTTTAGCCTACTTCGGCCTTGAATCGCGCAGCTTAGCATCCGCGCGTCATTATTTAAGGTAGGATAGGTCTAGCTTACAATTTCCACATCTGCGCCTCTCTGCAACTCACTAGAAACTGCAGGCTACCGTCATTACTTTCAGACGACGCAAGCGTCCGAACTAAAATTCAAAAAAGTTTCAGTCTTTCGGTCATAGGTTAGTCTGAATGATCTTTTGGCAAACGCCAGTTTCATCAAGCCCTTCAATTCAACGGAAGAGTTGGACAGCGTCTAACGTTTAAAATCCCCGGCAATTTTCCCCCACAACAATCTCCTCCTCGCCCTCACGCATCCTCTTCACGCCAGACCCACCCCAAGCACGGCCATTATCTGGCGCGGGCCACAGTGAGGGTGTTTGTTTTAGAACATTAGAGACGTGCAACATTCAGGGGCCCATTGGCCAAGGCATCAGCACACCGTCATATCCTTTGTAAATCAAAACTATTTTATTGTGGTTGCCGCTGGAATTCAACAGTTTCATGTATGCATCAACTGAGCAACTTGCCAATGTGCAGAAGGGGAAGGAATCTTCCACAATAACATAGGAAGATACAACGAAGATAAATTGAAAATAAATTCCAGTACGAGTATAAACTAAGGAGCTGTCAGATGGAAATGTTGCGGCGCCCGCACAAGAGAGAGAGAGAGAGAGAGAGAGAGAGAGAGAGAGAGAGAGAGAGAGAGAGAGAGAGAGAGAAAAAAAAAAAAAAAAAAAAAAAAAAAAACTGGAAAAGAAAAGAAAAGAAAAATAACGAAGAGAATCTAACGGTAACTCGACGAGGTCGCACCATAACATCCTCTGTTTTGGTTTTTGAGGCAGGGGGTGCCCGTTCAATGCTTTTGTGCTCCGACAAAGGTGACGTGGCTAGCATTTGGCTAGCACCATGGCCAGTAGGGGAGGGGAGGGTGGTTCCTCTCTCACGAAGGTGGTGGGAGGCGAGTTTGGGCGGAGGGGGGAAGAGTTGCATTGCATGGCGATCGGGGTGATGTGCTTGAAGACGATGATGGCGGCAGAGGACTTCTTGAAGAATATACAAAAGCTATGGATGTGGAACCTTAATTGTGTCACTCACCACACTATCTCAAAAGATTATTTGGTTAGATCATGATTCCTACGATCTTCTTGACGTTCTTCTTGATGATGACGTGTCTGTAGTTTTGAGTAGGTCGATTGCTATGTTCTCACCTGAATTTTCTGTTCGACAAATTCCTAATCAACTTCGAATTTCTTTCAACAACACTTCTCTACTTTTTCGAAATTTCAACTTTTGTTGGGATGTTCCTAATCCTTGACTCCGTTTTTCTAATTCTCACCTGAAATTTCTGTTTGACAAATTCCTAATCAAACTTCGAATTTCTCTCAATAGTACTTCCCTTTTTCGAAATTTCAATTTCTCAGTGGTTGTTCCCGATCTTTGATTTCGTTTTTCTAATTCTGCTCAATGATATCTCTTGATTCTTGACTTGCAATTCCAAACTTCTGATTTCATAACCACAATAGTATGTTCTTGTTATTTTGGTATGGTAAATAGAAGGTTCAAAATTTGAATTCGAATTTTGTCCTTGGGGAATTTCAATTGGGTGGGCGTTTTTTTTTTTTTAAGTGGACAAATGCTCCAGTCTATTTGTGGGGAGCAACACGTGCTGGGGGAGATTGTACCCACCTTTTTGTTGTTGTTTGCGGGCCAGGTGTTTTGAGGATGTGCGCTACCGGGGTTGGGAGGGATGTTTTTTGGTTGGTGATATTGCGTCCTGCTGGTGAGGAGGGCTAGCTATTGGGATAGGATTGGGGCATAGCCGCAACTGAGATTGTAGCTTAACTGTTATACGTTTTACCGAAGAGAGGTAAGAGGTTAGTAGTGGGGTCGGTGCTGCGTGTATTTGGGTGAGGGTGTTCACCTGACTTCTGCTTTTCCTCCTCTTGTGAACTATGGATGGAGGAGGTCAACTCGTCGTGAGAGGAGGAAAAGTTGAGGAAAGTGTCCATTGTGTGGTTGTGGCTACTGTTCTCATCCCGCGAACTATGTGGTGGAGGTCCGGAGGAGGCCGACTCGTCGGGGGATGAAGAAGAGTAGGGATGGTGGAGGAGGCCGACTCGTCGGGGGATGAAGAAGAGTAAGGGGTTGGAGGGAAGAAGGAGGATGGTTTCTCTGATTGTCCCTGACTCGTAAAACCCAATCAATGGTCACTTTGGGTGGACTACTTCTATTTCTTCTTCTTCTTCGAGCTATGTGATGGAGGAGGTCGGCTCGTCGAAGGAAGATGAAGAGTCGAAGTTTGCTTTGAACCATTATGGGATCTGGTGATGTTGCTTGTCTACTGTTCTTTAGCTTCCGAACTATGTGGTGGAGGAGGTCGGCTCGTCGGAAGACGATGAAGAGTAAGGGGTTGTAAGTAATTGCGGGCTGGTAGTTTACTCAGGTTTTTTAATTTTTAAATGTGTCCTCAGATTTTCTCGGGTTTCTCTTAAGAATGGGATGATGTCTGCAGAGTTGTTTAGTCTTGGGGTATCCTCGGACCGGGCGCAGCGCTCCCGGCAGCGCTGCGCCCCGCCGGCTCATTGTTGAGCCTGCTGACCAATTCATGAATCAATACTACGTAAATTAAAATGTGAAGCAGCAGGTAGCCTTTTCAACAGTTCGTTGACACATGCTGAAACGATGCGGGAGCCCCGCCTGGTTGGTTCCGTACAAGATGGGCAGATCGGTCTCCATCTTCCCACATCCTTGTGCTTTGGTAATGCATATTCCCTACCTAGCTTTTCGTTCGATACCCATGGCGTAAATGAAGTTTAATGAACCCAACTTATCAATTACATAATTCCTCATACAATATCCAAAACCCCGTGTTCCGAATCCATTAACAACCGTAACCCGATATTATTCAGAAACAACTTATCCAATCCTACTTTATACAAAGAGGGACAACAAAACATGTATCTCCTGTATTGCGGTTTATCGCACAAGCAACCAAACCCTCAACCGTGGCTTTCACCTCAATTATTTGTTGTTGCGTAACGAATGAAGATGAAAAAGAACGACGCTCTGAAAAGCAGCTCAAAATATTCTCAGTGAAAACGTTAACCTTCTTACCCAATATCTGCAGCAGGGGAGCAACAAATTGTCTTCTCAGGTGCCCATAATTGTTACCATAATCTGGTGCGACGATGTTCTTCGAGTTGGCGAAGTCCTTTGGAAGAAAGACAACTTGACTCGCTCGGAAGCATATGTGACCCTCTACCCGTGGAAAAATTAAATTGAGAGCTACACACGAGCGTGTGAGATTGGGAAGTTGTGAATACCTACGGTAATTATGTATAATATTGACAATAGTTCGATTGTGTGTAAACACGACTCTAAAACGCCTACAAAGTTGGTCAAGGTAGGACAGCGGCAGATCGAGAGTCAAAATGATCTTACGACAAACCTCCATGACTTTCCCTTTACACAAACAGTCATCAAAATCGATGCGGAAAACCAACCTCGCAAACAAGGACAACTTGAATTTCTTACGAAAGGCATGGGGCAAGATCAATCATAAAGAGACCTGAGAGCGCTTACTCGATATAGTCCTAATAGCATTACAGGAAAAGATGAAATCATCAAAAACCCAGGACGTAAGATCCTTTCTGAAAGTGGCGATGCTCAAGAACTTAATTAAGGCATTTTTGATAGGAAGAGCGCGAGAGCAAAAAAGAGAAATTTGGGAAGAAAGTAATCGTGGTCCCAGCGTGGAACTAGCCTCGGCAATATCGAAGCACACCCGTAGAGAGACGTGAAGCAGAGATCACACAGGAGCCAAACAAATGACGAATCAATTTCCAATTATGTACAAATTTCTCGCCGCTACTGCAAGAGATCGTAATAAAGCTCAACTGCTTCTTAGCTGCTTCTCGAAGAATAAATAGGAGGCTTACACTAGTGATTCCTAAGGGAGAGGAAAAAATATAGGGTATATGCCTTTGGCCCACCGCTGACTTCTTCTTCCGCTTCAGTCTCTCACGGAGGCCAGGGCGATGCTTGCGTCCATTACGCTTAGGAGGACAAAAGTTCATGGAGGGGGAGAGAGAGCGGATGAGGTGAGATTCAGATTTCCATAAGTCTGCGTGAGAAGAAACAGTGAAGATGGGGACCACAACGTAGTTACCTGGACCGACCCGTTTCAACCACCTATACGGTCGACGATTTCTACCACTCACGTCTTCAAGCCCAACATACCGTGCATGCTCTTTCCAACAAACAACTATAGATCTACCCGTGCACCCAACATATACATGCTTATACCAAGGGGACAAAAGGACGTAGAAAACCAGGTCTGGACAAGATTGGAAGTCATACCTCATATGCAAGAGTTGCAGAAAGAATTTATGAAATTTTGAACCCCATCTGTTCCTCCAGCTTCTCCTGCATTTCTTTTTCTTTCTTTAATCTCGCTTTCTCCTCGATCTGTTATGACAATAGATCATACACCTTGTCTATCTTCTCTTCGCCCTCATGATCACGCCCATACGAACCATAGGCTCGATAGTTATTATTACAGTTATAATAACTATTGCCACAGTTGTCTTATCCATAGCTCCGATTACCATATCCTCCGCTCCGACTGTCCTGGTTCTTCGGAGGTCTATACGGAACAATCGCATTAGGAGCCGACAGAATGTCGTTTGAAGATGACGATCTGTTCGCCGACGAAGAGCCATAAGACGAAGGATGTACTCCCGGCACCAGATCTGTTGTGTTCAGAATATCTCGCAACTGGCAATCACGAATGAAATGGCCAGGTAGCCTGCAATGATGACAGACCCTCGTTCCATACATGTTGAACCGATTTGGACTAACCGCGTCCAAAGAACAAGAGAACCACGGGCAGTGCCCTATACCACTCCAGCTGTGCACCTCACAAAAATAGGGACAAAGGAAGGAAAGACAAAGATTGTGATATGGTGGAATGCATGGAGGCGAACAGTCTATGGGAGGAAGTCAAGACTATATGGAGCTGCTTCTCACGGGCTCCCTTTCCGGTGATCAAGACCACTCTACTATTGGGAATAAATCTTCCAAGTCAATGGCAGCATTATGAGAAGCACATGTTTCAACTGTTAAGGCAATACAACCTCTGGGCTATTTGGAAACGGCGATCCCAAATCGCTCTTGAAAAGCGGTCAATGCATAGGCAGGAGGCAAAGGAAATACTCCTCACCCTAATCGAAACTGATCTGCGAGCACAACGGAAGAGGGTGGGGAGTCAATGCCAGCAACACCCGGAAAAGGCAGAGGAACATAGGTCCAGATTCATCCAGAACGTACTGGACCAAGGGGCGGTAGCTAGTATTCAGAGTGGGAAACTGAGATTTAAATGGAGAACGGAGAAATTGGGAGCAAAGTAGACAGTCAATGGTTAAGGGGCCACAGTAAAAGTCTACAGCAAGGCCCAAAAGGGCAGGTATAAAGTTTAAGTCCAGGGAGAGGGAAGGTAGAATGGCTATGGCCCTGGAAGTCTGGAAAGACAGAGAGGAAGCGAGGTTGTAGAGGAAAGAGGAAGACGAACAGCGGTAGGGTATAGGGATTAAGGAGAGGAAAGGAGGGAAACGATGGGTAGAGGAAAACAGGGGTGGGGTTAGAAGGAGGCAGGGGGGGTTTAATTCGTTAGAGTCAAGGACCTCTAGACTTTAGTAACTGTTCGGGGGTAGGAAGAACAACTAAGGGTCGAAGGGTTTAGGGTTTAAGAAGAAGCAGATAGAAAGGGGGTCCAGTCTGCTCTAGCATAACATGCAAACTTGACAGCATCACAACTGAGAGGAGCGGGGATGGGGATAGACGGATTGGATACAGCCAGGTAGATTAAATAGTACAGGCTAACTTAGGCAGGGGGGAGAGGGGGCACATCCTTCCTCAGGGAAGTAATCAATGCCATCTACTCGGGCCTCCCACCCATAATGGGGAGGAGCGTGAGTGAGTTTTATATGTATTTAAAAAAAAAAAAAAAAAAAACTTGGCGTCTTGGAGGGCTGAAAAAAAGAAAAGAAAAAAGAACCCAGACAAACAGACACACTTGGGGTCAAAAAAAGAAATGGTCCAAGTTATAAAAAAAAAGAAAAAAAAAAAAAAAAAAAAAAAAAAAAAAAAAAAAAAAAAAAAGAGCCAAAAGAGTCGGGCACAGATGAAAGCAGAACGGAGCCAAAGAATCGTTCTGGAAAAGAGGCTGTAAAAGAAAACAGTCCATGCCACACGCACAGTGCTATGGACCAGAGTGGCTGGTGATCCCAGCCACAAAAAAGAAAATATGTCCATGCCAGTTCACTTTTTTTTGGCGCGCAGGGGAAATTATTCACATCGGGAAAAGAGGCTTGTAAGGCATTGGTGGTTTAATACATTTCTGCTTTCTCATTAAAGCTTTCATTCTCTTCTCTGCGCTTCCCTGACTTCCTCTCTTCCCTCCTGTTCCCACGTCAGATTGCCTCCTCCCTTCTCTGAGACATGGTTCCGACCCGTCTACTCATCACGCTACTTCTTGTCCTGTCTCGGGTAACGTTTTCTCCATCGCTCTTCTTCTTCGCTTTCCCGCTCTCTACAGACCTGACGTTTGAGCCTTTCTCTTTCCTGTTTCCCGCCCGGCCTTGGAGTAGCAACAGCTCGACGGTGGGAAACTTCCAGAATGGACCCGCTCGGTTCTAGTATGGTTTACCATGTATGATTAACATCAGCCAGTGAACACCCCAGCCTTGCTGAAAAGAAAACTCGTCGCCTACAAATTTTTTGGAGGCCCAGCGCTGTAGATAAATCGACGGCGGGCGGCCTCCGAAAAGGGCCTGCGGCTGATAGCTGGATGTACTGGTGGTTTAAGGGCCTGCTTGCCATGCCCTCTCCATCCCCAAGCCCCTGCGTCCAGACGACAATCAGCAATGGGGACAATGGGGAACTGGCTACCACTTAACTCGGCTGTATGTGTCTGAATCCCAGCATTCTTCCACCCGAACCTGCTGCAGTCTTTTGTCCGGTGGAGGTCAAAGTTCTTTTTCTAACCTTCGGACAATGCCGGCCGAAAAAAAAACTTACGATTGGACTTGGTAGATGACCGGAAATAATACAGAATAGGTGGAGTTGGTTTCTTTTTCTTTTTCTTTTTCTTTTTCTTTTTTCTTTCTTTTTTTGAAAAAGCCAGGTCCGAGACACACGGTGGTCACTGGTCACTGCATCAGCCAGCCATTGGTTGTCCTGACAATTGTTCCATTTGTGAGACCGCCTCCCAACCCATCGTCTCATCAATTCCCAGCGCACCCCCTATTCCTACTATCCTGCCTCAGTGTTAGTCACCTCGGACTATCACCTCGTTATCTCAGAGCATGACTTGGACCGAATAGCAGTTACAGGCACCAGGGCTAGGCATGCTCAAGGGGACAAGCCAGGACTGGCCCAGCTTACCCAAGGCCTAGGCGGACCACGGACAAGCGCGGAGCGGCTATTAACCTCTTCCCAGCCCTAGTTGAAGCAAAGACGAGCGAGCGTTGTCACCTGGGAACTTCGGACGCCAGGCACAAGCAGTATCCTATCAGCCCCACAATTACTACCCAGATTCCTACCGAGGCACCAGAGTTAGGCAGACTCAACGGACAAGCCCTGACTGGCCCAGCTTGCCCAGGGCTAGGCTGATTACGGACAAGCCTGGAGCGGGTGTTAAACCCCTACCCAACCCTAGTTACTGACCCCTATCTGAAACCCCCCCCAAGCCCAGAGTGAGTCTATGACACCCCTAGTAAGGACTGGATACCAACCCCTGGCACTGTAGTTAACTGTGTGTGCCCATAGGCCACATGTACTCCAATAGGCTATGTATCTATGCTTTTGTTAATTGTATGTGTCGTCCGCTGTTGTAAGCATCGTGTGTGTATTCAAGGACTTTTTTTTTTTTTTTTATAACACGCCCCCACCAGTGTTAGTGGTGCTGATAAGAGCAGACACCTTTCGTAGACTGTATATGTTGTGTATAGAAATTATGCTGTTCTGTGTATTTGAACCCACGTTCATCATTGTATAACAGCAATCCTAAACCACATGTACTACACAGTTTCAAATGGTACCAATGTACTACATGCCAGACTGGGGGAATCATCAGAACAATCTATGGCCAACATCCTTAGGCAACCTCCCGCATAATCAAGCCCCGATATACAACCATGGACTTAACCCTTGGGTGGTGTGCAGGATTCCTCCTCATGCGACCTATGTGGTGGAGGAGGTCGGCTCGTCGCTTGAGGAGGAAGAGTGGGGAGAGTTTATAGGGTTGCGAGACAGGGGTAGGGTGAGTATAGGCAGTACGCGGAGATTGGAAGATGGTGGGGTGGTAACCATGTGTCCTGCTGGTGAGGAGGGCTGGCCGGTGAGATGGATGGCTCTTGAATTTTCTGATATAAAAACAATCTTCAAAAGCTTGGCGGTGGCGGCAGTGGGTTGTGTTGGCTGATATGGTTGGTGATAATGCGCCCTGCGGTGAAGGGGCTAGCCTGTAGGGCGGAAATAGGGCACAGCAGTGATGGAGAGGGTGGCTCCATCGTCGTAAGTCTTGCCGGAGTAGGGTTGGGAGGGTTTTTTGTTGGATGATTGCCACCAGCGCCTGAAGGAGATGGAGGGTCGGAACTACAGCCATGGTGATGATTGGTGGCCTGTCTGGCATCTGCTGATGTCTTTGGTCCCAGACGTTTGCAAATGGACGAGGCCAGAACGATGCTGGTCAACGCTGGAGCTTGGTCGCGCTGCCCTGTAACCCAAGGTGTATGGGGGCATGAGACCTGGTAGAGAGATCTGGGGAGTCGTCGAGGGAGGAAGGCACTCTAGTGTCTATTGGTGAGCTGGTACTCAGTCTACGCTGGCCGGAGCTGGGGCGGGTCGCTTCGCACTGTAGCCTAGCAGGTGGGGGATTGTTCTGGGGTGGGTTGTGCAACTCTGTAACCTAGCAGTTGGGGTTGTGAGGCCTGGTAGAGATAGGGTATTGGGATACAGGGGTTGAGGTAGGTTTAAGGTTGGGCTGCTGAAAGGCACCAAGGTAGGTTTGTTTGTGGTTTGAAAACTCCCATGGATCAAAGGTTGTTTTTTTTTTCTCATAGCTTTTCTGAAGTTTAGTCTATTTGATGAGTAGGTCGTGGAATAGGCTCTGCAATCTCCTTTTTTTTTTTTTTTTTTTTTTTTTTCCCCAACTTCAGGCTTGGGTGACCTTCTTAGCCAGTTGGTAAGAGCATCCTCGCTAAGCAGGGCCCTGTGTGTGAAGGCTCCATCTATTGGTGGGGAGCTGCACCTGCTGGGAACCGGACCCAGCATCCCATTATTACATTATTACTTTATGTCCGCCTTCTCGTAGCTCTGCCAGTTCAGGTGCGCTGAATATATCATGTCCTTATGACTTGTGGTTTGTATCGACCAGCGATGGTCCTGAATATTAACTCTTGTGTGACACCCTATGCTCGAACTCTGTTGTCACACCATTTGCTCCAAGTCTGTTGCAGCGGAGCCTTGTCAACCTGTCACCCCTATATGAAGTTATGTTGACCTTCCTTTCATGTCAGTACCTGTAAAACCCACCCTACAGTCATCTGGATTATCGTCTCTTTTGTAGCTCAATCTATATTGTAGTGATTGCTGATTGCGCTGTGTTGTTGTCCTGTTTCTACCTGTGTTGGCCATATCCCCTTCTGCCCAGCCTGTCTCCTTTGTGCAACGGTTGTCATTAAACCCACAGGTGCTCAAACCCTGACTCAGTTCCATCTGTCACCTCCATCTCCAAGTTATGTTGTCAACAGCTACTCAGTAATCATTATGGAGAGGCCTCAGGAAATCATTGCATTGCCCACACAGTATGTCTTGGCACCGTGATAAGTCTTCAGTACTAGCCTTTTGGCCTTCTAATGTCCCAGTCTCTCCTTCCCCATATTGTGTTCGGACTGCGCATTTCATACCACGTGACCTATCCCTGTTGCTGTACCTCCTGATCCCTAGCTGAGGTTCTCAGTTTCTTCGGGAGGGAGTCCCTGCTTGGCCGGCACACAGCTTGAGGGCGTGGGAAGAAGTAGGCGAGGGCCGGAAGGGAAGGGAAGGGGAGGGGGGGGGNAAGGCAGTGGATGAAACAGATGGAAAGGGTGAGATGGGAGGGGGAGGGGGGACTGCAAGGGATCTTCCTAGAGTAGAATGAAATTGGTCGGTTGGAAGGGGATGGTGAAATGGTTTCGTGGTAGTCGTTGCCATTGATTTTCTGTGGACAGCCACGGTTTCCACCTTAGGTGGTTGTGTTGGTCCAGTTCACAGAGTCTCTCTGCATTGTCCACCAATACTGCCCGGAAGTCTGCTGCAGGGTCGTTACGTTTAGTTTCTTCAGGTTCTTTTGCCAGCATTTGTTCAAGTTCCTTCCATGCAGCATGCATGTCTGTTGTGATCGCTTTGACAACCGCGGCTCTTGCCTCCATGTATCCGAATGTCTATTGTTTAAATTGATGGGCACACCTCATCCTCCATGCCACCATCAGCATTCGCAACCGAGTGATTTTGAACAGATTATTCATGAAGGGAGACCACCTGGCTGATTGTGGGGACATTTCTCTCAGAAGGATGGTCTTGAGATCCCATGGCAGGCGAGTATCTGTGAGGTGGTGTCATGCTGCGTCCCACCATCCCCACAGTTGGGCTACCATGGGGCAGTCCAAAAGGCAATGTTCCAGTGTAGCCCGGCGTCTGGGGGAGCTTTTCCTGTAGAAGGTGCAAAGGGGGGAGAGGAGCCCGCGTTCTTCAAGGTTTGTTCTTGATGTGATCCACTCCGGAGTTGGTAAGCATCAGTGGACGATTTGCCATTGGAGGGCTCTGAGGTTAGTTGGTCGGATTCTTGAATATGTTCCCCAGTTGAGCTTGTTCAGCTCCTCTGTTTTCAGTGGAGAATCTTTGGCCCATCTCGCTTTGATTGGATCGTAGATCTGTGTTTCTTTCCTGGCCTGTCTGTAGCCATTTTTGACTGTGTACTGCCATATCTGAAGTTTTCTTTCCCCCCCCATGTCCCACTCCCATTCCCGCGGGTCAAAAGGCAGTTGGCTGATGGGAGTGGCAGGCTCGTACATGACCCAGCCTTTATCAGGTTCATCCACAGCACATATTCTCATCAGACCTTCGGGGTGCGTACTGTGATCGAGCGCCTCGTCCCGGGTGAGCCGCGGCCATCTTTCCCCCGACAGGCGCGGTGTGTAGGCTTGCAGCCGCACCTGATGGGCGTCGATTCTTTCCACGTAGTAGATTACCATCGGGAGCGGCCAGTCTTCTACCTTGGTCACCCAATCCCCTTGCATCAACGTTGGTCCCCTCTTCAGCACTGAGATCCAAGCCAGCGGGATGGCCTCTTGCAGTTCTTGCAGGCCTTCCTCAATGTTTCTGATGTGGGTCAGTTTGGGTTGAGCTCCTGTGTTGTGTACCATGACTTGGTTTGGATATTCCACAAGTCCCTGATTGTGTAGAGTCCCTTCTTTGCCCAGCGGAGCCACCGTGAGTGGTTGTGCAGAGAGAACGGGTTGCCATTGTGGTCTGTGAGGTTTTGGTTGCCGAACAAGGGTTGTCTCCATATCTCATCCCATCTCAGCGGTGTCGGTTTTTGAGAAGGGCCTCATTCCCTCCAGAGCATGAGGAACGCGATCCATTGAGGATCCGTCCTAAGGTCCCATTCGCGGCCGATGTGGGTGTGTTATTTCGTTGTGCACGGGGGGGGGCTGGGAGAGTCCAATGTTTATTTGTCAGCCATTGCAGCGGGTGCACTTGGCTGCTGATTTCGGTTTGTGGGGCCAGGGCCGAGATTTGAATGCATGCATATGGCACCCAAGGAATATCATTCCCCATCAACAGTCGAACAATAAATTTGAAGATCGGTGCTTTAATTTCATTTTCGGGGTCGATTATTCCAAGCCCCCCTTTGGAACATGGTTGTGTTATGATGTCCCAAGCCACTCTTTTGATGCAGTCCGTTTGTTCATGGTCTCCACGCCAGAGGAATGCCGCAGCATATCGTCTCAATCTTGTGAGTTGTCCGCGGTTCAGCTGCCAAAAGGCCACTTTATACCAGATTGCCGCGAAGATTGCATTGTTTATCGCAAGCGCCCTTCCAATCAGTGATGTATGGGCCGTTTTCCATGTCCCCATTCGGCGAACCGCCATATCGACTAGTTTGTCACCGTGGTCTTGAGGCGGACCTTTCGCTGTAAGGTTGACTCCCAGGACTGTAATGGCGGCCTCCTCATTCTTCCAATCAACTTGCGGGGTATGTGGCGGCAAGTTGTTTGTGTTGCTGAGCCACCAACCTTCCATCTTTGTTCCACAGTAATACTTTTATATATGCCACCACCTCACATAGATGTATCATGTGTGCCAACTCCTGAAAGGAAGCCTGGTTGGCTTTAAACAAGACTGTCAAGTAGTCGGCGAAAATGGATGTGATCGGAATGAGGTACGGGGGCAGCTCATGAACCTCAATTCTCTGTACATCCGGGTTGGCTCAGATCATGCCTGCCAAAGCTTCCATGATGAGGACAAAGAAAATCGGGGCGATGGGATCACCTTGCCTTACTGATCTCTGCAGGCAGATCTGGGGGGCATGGTGTCCATTTATCATTATATTTGTGGATGTCGTTCTATGAAATACGTTCACCCATTTCCTGAATCCGGGGCCGAAGTTCATTTTTTGTAGGCACATCTCCAAAAAGTCCCAATTGACGTGGTCATACGCTTCGATAAAGAGTATAGCCGTGTCAACTCGTCTCTGTCTCGTATATCTAATGGTCTCATTGACCAGCAGGATGTTATCCTGAATATTCCTATACGACATAAATCTAGATTGGTCATGGTGGATAATGTTGGACAGGTGGAGCAAGAGTCTGTTGGCCCAGACCTTGCCACCATTTTGTAGGGGACCGACATGAGTGTAATCGGTCGGTATTTGCGAATCTCCTCCTTGTCCCCTTTCTTATATAGAAGTGTTCTTACCCCTTGTCCAATCATTCCACCAAAGGTCTCTTCCTTATAGACTGCATTCACATACTGACAAAAATCATCTTGAAACGTGTCCCAAAAATGCACCCAAAACTCCTCGGGGAAGGAGTCCAGCCTCGTTTTTTTTTCGTCATCCATATCTTGAAGGGCCTGTAGTTACTCGTTTTTTAGGATAGGCAGTTCCATCTCCTCTCTTTGTTTTGTGGTGAGCATTGAAGGAAGAGCATTTATAAGGGCATGTCGGGCCGCATGCAAGATATGGGCCAGGTGCCGGTTGGTTTTAGATGTGAAGAACCTTTGGTAGTATGATGAGGTGTATTCAGCTATGCTGTAGGTGTTGGTTGCTCGCGGCTGGTTATTGTCAAAGGGGTGTCTGAGGGATGCGATCGTGCTTTGCCTTCCTTTTGCTTTAGCTTTTCTAAAGAAGGTCTTGGTCATCATACCATCGGTTGCATCCTTTGAGATTCGTGCTTGAATTCTCCATTTATGAGCCTGGGCATCCAGGTGTTCCTGCAGTTTCCATATCCAGAGGATTCTCCATGAGCTAATTGTACCATTCTTCCAATTGAGCCAGGAGGTTATTCAGGGCTTCCTTGCGTTCCCTTCCATGCTTGATAGAATACCTTTTCACTCTCTCCCTGAGTTGAGCGACTCCATTATTGAATCAGTCGACCAGACCGCCATCCACTGGCTTGAAGGCGATCCAGTTTGCCCAGAAGTCCTTGACCACATTCTGGAAAGAGGGGTTTGTGAGGAGAGTGGAGTTGAATTTGAAGTACCCCGGGCCCTCAACAATATGTGAGTGAAAGGATAGCCCTAGTACTATCGTCCTATGGTTGAAGGACTTGCAGGGTGATATCGTGCAGATATCGGCCACCGTGAGGAGTCCTACTAGCTCGTCTGATATGAAACCTAGATCTATTCTTGAGTTTGCTACACCTCTAGCTCCCCTTACCCTAACACATGTGTAGGCCCTCTTAGTTGGGTGCAGTTGTCTGTACGAGTCTGTGAGGGTCAAGTCGGCCTTGAGGTATCCCAAGGTAGCAGTGTCCGGACCGATCTGCGTACGGTGTTTCTGTTGACTTTGTGAGGACGACCTTCTGTCCACAGACGGATCCGGTGTTGCATTATAATCCCCCATCAGTATTATGGGAGCATCTCTGGGCAGCTTCTCGTGCAGCGAGGCAAAGAAGGCCACTTTATGGGTCGGTTCGTTGGGTGCATAGATACACACCAGATAGAGTGTTTCTGTTCCGAGTGAGGCTCTTAGCTAGACCCATCTCCTCTCCAGTCTGTCCCATTCTGATTGGACTGGGGTGAGTCTGGATGTTACATGTTGCGCCTGCAACAGGCTGCACGGGCCATTTCCAGGCCCGTGACGTTTTCAGGCCAAAAATCTGAAAACAAGGGCCTACAGACCCTGTGTCGTTTCAGCCCGAAAGCCTGAAAACAAGGGCCTACAGGCCCTGTGTCGTTTCAGGCTAAATCAAGGCCGGAGTATTTTCAGCCTGAAACTGGAAATGGCCCTCATCAGTTCGACCTGCCCTGAAACTCAGGCAACAAACCAGGGTTTTAGCACAGGCCATTTCGGGCCTGTTTTCAAGACAACCCCTGGTTGAGCTCCAACGCCAGGGTCTGGCATGTTTCGGCATTGGCAAGAGCAGCCTCCTGGACGGGCCAGCACTATATAGGACTGGCCCGCCCTGCAGGCAGTCAGGTAGTTCCTAGGTACTTCCCAGGCACTTCACGTGCAGTTCGGGAGGCAGGAGGTAGTCTTCAGGATTCGGCAGCAGCACTCTGGAGGAGCGCTGCAGGAGCAGTAGCAGCGTTAGCAGTAGTCTTCAACGCTGGGCACTAATAGCGTTAGTTGTAGTCTTCAGCGCGGGCACCATAGCAGCTAGAAGAGTACTAGAGAGAGAGAGATTGGGCGGAGGCCAGAGGGACTTACCTGCAGCGCCATTGCTCCAGCTTCGTCTTCGAGGTACCTGCAGCACAGCGCCATCTTCACAAGTTAGTACCTGGCACATGAGAGAGATAGTTCTTCTTCTTCCTCTTCTCAGTCCACCATCTCCTTCTCACCCTCTCGCTATCTGACTTCACTACATCAGCAGACTACGAGGGAGAGAGAGAGAGAGCTTGGTGACATTTGGATCCAGACTCGACGTTGGACTTCAGACATTTTGAAGAGGGATTATTTGAGACTTGTAACGAGACTTGGTGTTGACGACTTTCCCATCTCCCCCTTCCTATTCTTTGTCTGATCCCCTCCTCTTCGTCTGTGTATGTCTGGACCTGGCGCCTCTTTCCTGTGTATAGCGCCAGACCCCTTCACACCTTGTGATGAGCATGATGTATGTTTGGTCTGCGTTGAAACATTGATTGGGCTAGTCATTAGTATTCTAGCATTCTGCTTCGCTATCTTGTACTATGTGAAAGAGGTCAGTCCCGGTCAGGTCAGGACTTGTATCTAAATCTTCCACTGCGCTATAAAAGCCCATTTTGTATGTATCGGAATGCACATTTCTTGTTGAAATTCCACTTGCACTGCATTGTCCATTCAGTCCTTTTTATCACATTGCGGATCCTCGGTTTTACATATACATCGCCCAACTGGGCATGTAACACTGGATGTGGGGTGAAGCCAAATAACCACTCCTATGATGTGTAGGGCCACACCTGCGTGGCTCTCACCTTGTGCGTCGGGGAGTCTGTAAGGTGGGTCTCTTGCACCATCACCGCATCCAACCATTTCCCTTTTGTGTCTTGAGTGATTAGATTCCAAATTGCTCTTCTCTTCTGTTCGTTTGGTTGGGCAAGCCCGTTTACATTGATCGATCTAATATCAAGATTGGCCCCCATCGCCTTCTTGGGCAACAGCGGAGGTCTCCTCATAGGCGGGGCCGGGTGAAGGGGAGCGGGGCAGATAGGGGGGCCTTGGTGGGGACCGCCCTGCACTGGTCTGTCAAGGTTAAGGATTTGAGCTGACATTAGATTGATTGACCGGTGTTGATTCGGGCATTACTTCTTACTGTAATTGTAGGGCACCACATTCGGGCTCCCTAGGCCTCTGTTTAATGAATGGTTGGTCGTCCCACTGCTGAAGGGCTTCCCGAATCGCTTCCTCCAGGATGATGCAGAGGAAGAGAATCTGCTCTTCTGTGGACCAGGTTGTATTTGATCTCTGCTTTGCTGTTGGCATGTTGGAGAGCTGGTGTTGTGTCATCCATTGCAGATTGGACCCAGCCTGAGGTGTCTGCAACGCATGAGGGAACATGAGCAATGTGGGGGTCACCCCTTTTGGGAGTGGCAGATCCTGTGGGAACACTGTGCCGATTCTGGGTTATGTGCCATTTGAGCTCGTTCCTGGTTATTCGCTGGGTGACCTGTCCCCTCCATCCTTGCAGTGTGAGTCCCAGCGGGTTCTCACTGCATTTGGTGGCCAGTTTGGGTACCCACGATGGATTGGGGTGGAGGCCCAACTGCCATTGTGCTTCTTCTTGCACTCTCCTGATCGGCAGGACCACCACCCCTGCAGACCAGAGTATGCGGGGATGGGGCCCGATACGGGTGGCCAGGTGATCTTTGATGCGAGTGCGTTTTTTTGGTTCAGTCCCAGTTTCCAGTTCCACACTGCCCACAGTCTGCTTCTGTTGAGATTGGTTGTGTGGCGGCAGGGGCATGTCCAGCTCCCAGTCTGTCGCTGTTCCCACCTCGCTCTGCTGTTGTTGTTGGTGTTGTTGTTGTTGTTGATGTTTGCCTGCAGGGCTGAGTGCGAGGTGGTGGTCAACCGGGGTGAAGGGCACATAGTCCGTGTCGAGAATGTCCCATTCGAATTCTGAGTGGACGCTGTGAGCACTTTCCTCCAAGTCGGAGTTCTGCCCATTGACATCAGATTGTCCGTCCGGGTTGGTGGCCACCTCCAGTCCCATGCTCGAGGTCAGTGTCATTTGGGTCTGCGTTCGGTCGCCTACACAAGACTGCTCCATCTGATCCGTCGCGCCCTGTTCCGCGCCCTGTTCTGGGGCATCCTTGATGTGGAAGAGGGGTCTGAGGAGGTGGTGTGGCACTAACTCCTCCGGGCCAATAGTGACCAGTGCTGGGCCGTGCCGGTCACCCCCTATGACACTCTCCACTTCTTGTACAATCACGGCCGGCCAGGTGATGCCTTCCCACGATATATCCTCTGTTTCACACTGTCCTTGGTCCGCTGCAACTGTGACCAGTGCCAGATTGTAAGCGGTCAGGAAGCCTGGTTGATCTGCATCGCGTCATGTTTTCTGACTTTTTCTCTGAGATTATACACTGTGTCTCTGATTCTGATCGCCACGCCCTGCCAGTCTATCGTGGATGGGTCCTCAAACCCATCGATATAACGCCTGACCGATGTTGTGCACATGAAGGCCCTCCAAATATTATCCCAATGGAGCCGGGGAATGGTCATTTGGCCTCCTTGTGCCAACAGGCCCATCAATACCGTGTCCGTGATGACTTTCGGCCTGGCCCTAACCTTTTTGTCTCTTGTATGACGCCTGGGGCCAGTCGTGCTGTTGCTGCGGGTCTGTGAGTCTGTTGCGGGGAATGTTTATCGCCGGCACAAGACATCCCTGTCTGTTGTGGGTCTTGCCTACCTGTGGGATTGACCTGTCTTCCCCTAGGATGGCCTGCCCTGGCTGATGCTGTTGCCGGCGAAGGGGATGGGCGCCCCTACCCTTCCCATCTCCATTCCCTTGGAAGTTTGATGGACTTTCTATGAAAGACCCATCCATCAAAGGCGTGGTCTTCTGGAATCCACCTTCCCATACCTTTCGGGTGTGGTTGTACCAGCCCTTGTGTGTGCATGTTTTTGTAGTAGGGGCAATGTGAGTTCGTGCACAGGTGTCGTCTGGATTTGACCGTGTAGCACCAGGGGTCTTGGGGATGGCCGACCTTCAGGGGTCTTGGGGATGGCCGACCTGCACTGCATAGTTGCGGCGAACATGAGAGAAGGACCACTGGCCACTGACAGGGAAGCCTTTGCTCGGGTCCCAGTCCACTGCTATCAACAGTGAGCCATCCCGTTTGGGGATTGCCTGGGGAAGGTCGTTTATGTACCCCAGAACCGGCGCTATTTGCTGCTGATCTGCCAAGATCGTGCCTTGCACGCACAACGGTGCAAATCTGAGCTCGACCCAGAAGTGATTGTTCATCAGCTGTTCCCTGCGTTGGTCGGAGGTGATCGGGTTCTGGGGCACCCATGGACGGAATTCGACAGGTCGTCCATGGAACTTGAGATTTTGCATTTTGAGCAGGTGTTCCCTGTCAATCGGATAAATGGTTATGACTGTTATCTTGCATCGATAGTTTCAATCAGGAAGTGGTCCTGTACTGCCTGGTTGTCTGCTTTGATGGCTCTCAACCGCCCATTGACCCACCTCAGTTTGTCATTGACCGGGGCGCTTGTTGTTTCAATCGGAAATGAAATCAGAGCAGTGATCGAAGACAATAAACAAAGGCAGAGGAGAACACTCAATGCACGATGGTGAGATCCTCCTTGGCTGGCAGTCCCACCATCTCCCCTTTTTTTTTTTTTTTTTCTTCGTCAGACAGTCACACGGATTTTTCCGGCATATGGGTACGCCGGCCGGGTTAACTCATCACTCGCGGAATAATGTATACTTAACCACTTGCAGTCTTTGCGCTTAACAAAGACATGACCCCACCATCTCCCCTTTGTTCTCCCGATCCTCTGATTTCGCATGATAACCCTCTCCCGCCTACTATATCCCTTTCGACCTGCCGATCCTCTGACTCGGCGTAATAACCCTCTCCCTCTCTCTCTCTCTCTCCCCTTCCTTCGAGAAAATCCCCACCTACAAAGACCTGCCCATCCCACTCATGGTAGTGCTGATTACACCATCACAAACCCTATACTAATCTCACAATCACATCCGGTGCAAAAAGATAACCATCAT